>JAXIVJ010001244.1:0-146338 GCA_036785665.1 Chirona hameri
GAGAGAGAGAGAGAGAGAGAGAGAGAGAGAGAGAGAGAGGACACTTAATTATACAACGGCATTGCAGACCGCTGCATGCAAAATTGTTTGTCTAACGCCTTCACATCAATCAAATGCGTACTGCGTTTCAGAGTTTATAAACTGCTGTTGTGATAAACATTGGCAAAATAGCATGTTATGGTTCATATTTAGTTGAAGTAAGCAAAACAAGAATGTAATGTTAAACAGCAACGATGAAATGCTTCGTATATTTGAACCTCCTTGCATGCAACATACATTACAGTAGCACACATCGACAGTATTGGTATTAATAATCCATCTGTCGGTATTACGAATCATGCTTAGGAATATAAGGAAATAAAAATACATTTCTCATAATCACATATTTAATACATTAAAAATAAATTATACAACTATGACATCCACGTGAATGAACGTTGACGACAAAATGTTTTATACATGATGATTGGTCAAGTACTTTGATCGTGAAGTATTTTGAAATACTTTTTGCTTTGTGAAATTAGTTACGACTTAAGTCGGATTAGTCTGATCGAAGAATAAGCCAATGTGAGATGTTGAGGATAAATGATATGGGAATTGCAAAATTGAAATGGATTTTGTTAAAAAAAATGGTAACAAGACTTATTCGGTGAATTTTGTTTGCAACCGAAAAAGCAGTAATTATTCCTAAGGACATGATTTAAAACAGAAATATGAATATCATCGTTATTTCTTTTTCCACAAAAAGACCCATCGTGTTTAAATTCCTAAGCAACGTTCAGTAGATGTACTCTGTGTCGTAACCAATGTCGTGTGAATATCGAAAGCCCTCTAAAACGAACATCATCAATGACTAGCAAAGGTGCGGTGATCTACCCACTAAAATCTCACATACCGAGTCAAATCCAGCCACGCAACGACGCACTAAAGTCTCACATACCGAGTCAAATCCAGCCACGCAACGACGCACTAAAATCTCACATACCGAGTCAAATCCAGCCACACAACGGCACACTAAAATCTCACATACCGAGTCAATCCAGCCACGCAACGACGACTAGGTATTTGTAAACGCTCTACCTATAAACTCTCAGTGGACCCGTTCCAAACTGATTTCGGATGGTGCGGACACTTCAACCCAGGCTCAGGATCTACATGTAAATACGATATTTGTGCGTCTTTCTGCCTGATTGTCCACATGGCGACTCCCTGAGAGCGAGGAGCGGTTTCTTGATGACCTGATGAGGTATCATCCAACCTGTCAGCAGACTGGTACACCAGTCGTGTAGTACTGGTCCCATCACTGCGCTCCGTCGGCTGTGGCAGCGGGTGGTACTATTGCGCTCCGTCGGCCTGTGACAGCGCGTGATATTATTGTGTTCGTCGGCCTGTGGCAGCGCGTGATATTATTGTGTTCCGTCGGCCTGTGGCAGCGCGTGATTTATTGTGTTCCGTCGGCCTGTGACAGCGCGTGATATTATTGCGCTCCGTCGGCCTGTGACAGCGCGTGATACTATTGTGTTCCGTCGGCCTGTGGCAGCGCGTTGATATTATTGTGTTCCGTCGGCCTGTGGCAGCGCGTGATATTATTGTGCTCCGTCGACCGGTGGCAGCGCGTAGTACTATTGCGCTCCGTCGGCCTGTGGCAGCGCGTGATATTATTGTGTTCCGTCGGCCTGTGACAGCGCATGATATTATTGTGTTCCCGTCGGCTGTGCAGCGCGTGATATTATTGTGTTCCGTCGGCCTGTGGCAGCGCGTGGTACTATTGCGCTCCGTCGGCCTGTGACAGCGCGTGATATTATTGTGTTCCGTCGGCCTGTGGCAGCGCGTGATATTATTGTGCTCCGTCGACCGGTGGCAGCGCGTAGTACTATTGTGCTCCGTCAGCCTGTGGCAGCGCGTGGTACGGGTGCGGCCCCCTGGGAGTAGGGCTGCGGCGACAGGGGCTCGGAGGCGGCGGCGGGCCCGGCGCCGCGCCTCTGGCCGTACGAGACGGCCGGAGCCGGCTGGTAGAGGGTCAGCGTTAATGCCGTACTGGGACTCGGAGGCGGCGCAGTTGACGTTGAACCACAGTCGCAGACGCGGGTCTGCTGGGAGAAGACGGTGCCCACGGGACACAGGAACGACGTGCGACTGACGCGCGCCCGCAGTAGTGCCACACCTGCGGAAAAGGACATCCAAGTCAACAGTCATCATCATCATGGTATCGCAGTCACAGCTCACTCCAAATAGTCCAGAGTATTACCATGGCAGGCCCACACTCATATTGCATGCTTACAGTCATACACATGTGTTCGTAGTCTCACAGTGGTTCAGAGCTTCAGATTCATCATAGCAGCTACACGCTAACAGCTGCAGTCTTGAAGGCTAGGTTATAAGTTATAGACTAGAATAGTATAATCCAACCAGCTCCGAGCATCAGAGCTGCAGTATTACCTGGCAGGAGGCTTCCTGGTCCGCGTAGTAGCCCGGTATTTTGTCGTCGCACGTGAAGCTGGTCTGGGGTACCTCCGACAGAGTCGGGTAGTCCACGTTGGCACGTCCTGGTGTAAAACATACCGACATTTGTTATGTGTCATTCTGACATTTTATATTTCTGTTAATCGGCCTCAATACTGTTGGGTGTTATTTGTTTGTTGTCGGCCTTTTTTTGTATATGTAGCAGTTCGCTGCAACTTTCCAGTAACTGTTTCAGACAACACCGAAGATTACCTCGATTTCTGACATATTTCTGAAGATGTCCTCGGAAAAGTATTGAACTCGAAAATCGGTTACGGCAAGAGCCTAACATATGACATATTTGAGGCATTTCATCCCCAGCATGCAGAATTTAGCACAGCGTGGCTCAAATGTTTAAAACTCTAATTGAGGTATCTGAATACGATGAGGAGGTAGAACCTTACTTTAGAACCTGACACACCGAAGTCATCAGGATAGTGTGGTAGCCAGAGTGACAGCAGCAATACTGATCTGGTATACTGCTGTCTCCCGCATCACTGGATGACCCGTAGTCAGAGTGACAGCAGCAATACTGACCTGGTATACTGCTGTCTCCGCATCACTGGATGACCCGTAGCCAGAGTGACAGCAGCAATACTGACCTGGTATAACTGCTGTCTCCCGCATCACTGGATGACCCGTAGTCAGAGTGACAGCAGCAATACTGACCTGGTATACTGCTGTCTCCCGCATCACTGGATGACCCGTAGTCAGAGTGACAGCAGCAATACTGACCTGGTATACTGCTGTCTCCGCATCACTGGATGACCCGTAGTCAGAGTGACAGCAGCAATACTGACCTGGTATACTGCTGTCTCCCGCATCACTGGAGACCCGTAGTCAGAGTGACAGCAGCAATACTGACCTGGTATACTGCTGTCTCCCGCATCACTGAATGACCCGTAGTCAGAGTGACAGCAGCAATACTGACCTGGTATACTGCTGTCTCCCGCATCACTGGATGACCCGTAGTCAGAGTGACAGCAGCAATACTGACCTGGTATACTGCTGTCTCCCGCATCACTGGGTGACCCGTAGTCAGAGTGACAGCAGCAATACTGACCTGGTATACTGCTGTCTCTCGCATCACTGGATGACCCGTAGTCAGAGTGACAGCAGCAATACTGACCTGGTATACTGCTGTCTCTCGCATCACTGGATGACCCGTAGTCAGAGTGACAGCAGCAATACTGACCTGGTATACTGCTGTCTCCCGCATCACTGGATGACCCGTAGTCAGAGTGACAGCAGCAATACTGACCTGGTATACTGTTATCTCCCGCATCACTGGATGACCCGTAGTCAGAGTGACAGCAGCAATACTGACCTGGTATACTGATGTCTCCCGCATCACTGGGTGACCCGTAGTCAGAGTGACAGCAGCAACACTGACCTGGTATACTGCTGTATCCCGTATCACTGGATAACCCGTAGTCAGAGTGACAGCAGCAATACTGACCTGGTATACTGCTGTCTCCCGCATCACTGGATGACCCGTAGTCAGAGTGACAGCAGCAATTCTGACCTGGTATACTGCTGTCTCCCGCATCACTGGATAACCCGTAGTCAGAGTGATAGCAGCAATACTGACCTGGTATACTGCTGTCTCCCGCATCACTGGATGACCCGTAGTCAGAGTGACAGCAGCAATACTGACCTAATATACTGCTGTCTCCCGCATCACTGGGTGACCCGTAGTCAGAGTGACAGCAGCAATACTGACCTGGTATGCTGCTGTCTCCCGCATCACTGGATGACCCGTAGTCAGAGTGACAGCAGCAATACTGACCTGGTATGCTGCTGTCTCCCGCATCACTGGATGACCCGTAGTCAGAGTGACAGCAGCAATACTGACCTGGTATACTGCTGTCTCCCGCATCACTGGATGACCCGTAGTCAGAGCGATAGCAGCAATACTGACCTGGTATGCTGCTGTCTCCCGCATCACTGGATGACCCGTAGTCAGAGTGACAGCAGCAATACTGACCTGGTATACTGCTGTCTCCCGCATCACTGGATGACCCGTAGTCAGAGTGACAGCAGCAATACTGACCTGGTATACTGCTGTCTCCCGCATCACTGGATGACCCGTAGTCAGAGTGACAGCAGCAATACTGACCTGGTATGCTGCTGTCTCCCGCATCACTGGATGACCCGTAGTCAGACTGACAGCAGCAATACTGACCTGGTATACTGCTGTCTCCCGCATCACTGGATGACCCGTAGTCAGAGTGACAGCAGCAATACTGACCTGGTATACTGCTGTCTCCCGCATCACTGGATGACCCGTAGTCAGAGTGATAGCAAAAATACTGACCTGGTATACTGCTGTCTCCCGCATCACTGGATGACCCGTAGTCAGAGTGACAGCAGCAATACTGACCTGGTATACTGCTGACTCCCTCATCACTGGATGACCCGTAGCTCTGCTGGTGGATTGATCTGGAGCTCGGCGGCTGGCTGGGGACGACGGGCGCCTCTGGGTAGCTGGGGACGGTCCGCGCTGCGACACTCGGCGGCTCGCTTGCCGGTGGGGTGGGCTCGCTGTACGCTGGCGTTGTAGGTCCGCTGTCCACTTGTGCAGTAGCCGTGGGAGGTGCGGTGGACACCGGAGGCGGTGTGTAGGCGGCAGCAGTGGACTGTGGCAGGGATGAAGCGGCTTCAGTGGTGTAAGCGGGCGCAGACGAGGTGGCTGGCTGGCTGGAGACTACCTCAGGCGTTTGTGACGGGACCGGCAGCTCCGGCTCCGGGTCGGCAGAGGTCACCGGAGCGGCCGGAGTGTATGTCGTGGTCGGAGGTGTCCCCCGCTTTCCCGAGGCGTAGTAGGTTTTGGGCTTAGAGTGGCCACGGGGCGGGTACGGGCCCGGGCGGTGGTGGAAGTTCGGTGCAGGGCCGCGGTAACCACCCACGAACAGAGAGTGGTGGGGGTGGGAATGGTGGGAAGGGTGGGAAGGGTGGGAAGGGTGGGAAGGGTGGGAAGGGTGGGAAGGGTGGGAAGGGTGGGAAGGGTGGGAAGGGTGGGAAGGGTGGGAAGGGTAGGGACGGGGGTGGTACGGGGGCCGCGCAGCTGGTTGAGGAACCCGCGGGTGGATCGGTCGGGGAGGAGGGGAGGACTCCGCCGCCGTCTCCTGCTCAGATTCAGACTCGGTCGTGGGAGGCGCCTCAGCCACCGCCTCCCCCGGCTCAGCATCCCCAGCCGTCGTCTCCACCGCATGGACAGCTGTCTGGAAATACGCTGAGCTTTCCGTCTCTCCCTCTGCCGCGGCGGTCTGCGGCGCCGTAGTCGTCGATGTCGCTGCGGTCGTCAGAGGAGGCGCTACCGTCTCTGGCTCGGTCTCCGCAGATGGCGCTGCAGTAGTGGTCGCAGCAGCCGGGCGCGGCGAGGCGTGCGGCGGCGGTGGTGGCGGATAGGGGTGGCCGTACGGGCGAATCAGAGCAGCAGGACCGTACGGACGAGGGCTGAAGCCGCCGCGCGGGCCCGGAGGCGGGTAGTGAGGGTAGGGTGGACCGGGTGGGAGTGGGGGTCGGTGGTGGGGGTGGAGAGGTCTACCCGGCCGGCCGAGAGGGTAGCCGGAAGGCTTTACAGCTGCAGCCATCTGCAGTCCTGCCGAGAGAGAGGGAGGAGAGAGGTAGTGTCAACGCAGCACCACTCTGTTCTGCTGTTATCAGTGGTCAAAACCCTCCAGCCTCTAGCTGACGTAGACCTATTATCGCCTCATAGCTAGCGGCGGTACCTCCTCGCTTACCTCTTACCTCAACCATCGGAGCCTCCTGGCAGAGTCGGAGTAGAAGCGGAGCTCATCCTGTGTGTGAGAAGCCGCACTACACAACTCACTACACCGGCCGCCAGTCAACGCTCTGCTCCCCCTCTCTCCCCTCTCTGCCCCCCTCTCTCCCTCTCTCTCTCCCTCTCTCCCCCTTCTCCCACTCTCCACCTGCCGGCGGCGGTCAGTTTCCCTCCTGCTGTCACCCATCATCAATCTCTACTGCAGGACCATGGCTCTGGGACCATCTGTCCACCCGTCATCTTTCACCGGACGCGGTGACGCACACCGCGCCACTTTCGCCACTCAGCGCGCCGCGTTATGTCAGCGATGATCGTCACGCTCCCGGCAGAAATTGACGGCGTCCTGTCGATGACGCCGGCTGACGGTGAATTGCTCCAAATAGCTCCGGGTGGCTACCGCCGCGGGCCCCAGGACGGGGCGGCGGCCAAGCCTGACGCGGAAGAAGCGACAAATAACCACTCGTGTGGGCATTCGCTGATAAATAACTTCCGATGGGTGGAAAGAGCAATCTATTCGGTAAGCAGGCGATAGGGAAAGATTAGCTCAAACACCATTTCACACTTCGCAATCGTCAAAGTTGTCGACATTATGGTTTCGTTATTGACTTGTACAGAGTCCAAATCATCCACGATATTTTTCACATAGCACCTGACATGCGGAAATAAGTATTTTTCGATCTGAGCGATGTTGTATTTTTTATTTAAAAACAAAAATCAACTGCTATGCTTAGCTGGCAGCAGTTTTATGCTTCTCGTACATGTCTGCGTAAAAAACAAACACTATTGCGTAATCCAATTTTAACACATGACTGATCAGAACCAATTTACCTCTCTTTGCTGCATTGATCTACCGAGCATCACAAACTACCCTGGCCCGACCTAGATTGATCACGACCCATTATCCATGACGTATCGATCTCCAGCCGCTGCCACTGCGGACGACGGCCAGCCGACAACACAAAGGAATCCTCCCCCCTGACCTGTACGCGCCATTTAGACGCGGGGCGGCCATGTTACCCCATCGTTTCGCCTCCGCTGTCTGGCCGATGTGGTTCACACGCAGACAGACAGACAGACAGACGAGTGACAGGGGATGGTGCAACACGAGGACCGCGTTCAGGCCCGACCGGCGACCGTGGCTACAGAGCGGTGATTCCTAACTAGCGATCACGGATTCCTGACCACAGACGGCTGACTGGCTGACCGCAGACGACCATTAGTAAATGACCGGGATAAGACGTGATTAAGACGACCATGGGTAAATTACCTAGATAAGAGGTGATTAAGACGACCATTGGTAGATCACCGGGATAAGACGTGATTAAGACGACCATGGGTAAATTACCGGGATAAGACGTGATTAAGACAACCATTGGTAAATTACCGGGATAAGAGGTGATTAAGACGACCATTGGTACATTACCAGAGTCAGACGTGATTAAGACGACCATTGCTACATTACCGGGATAAGACGTGATTATGACGACCATTTGTAAATTACCGGGATAAAACGTGATTAAGACGACCATTGGTACATTACCGGGATTAGACGTGATTAAGACGAGCATTGGTATATTACCGGGGTAAGACGTGATTAAGGCGACTATTGGCACATTACCGGGATAAGACGTGATTAAGACGACCATTGGTAGATTACCGGGATAAGACGTGATTAAGACGACTATTGGTATATTACCGGGATAAGACGTGATTAAGACGACCATTGGTACATTACCGGGATAAGACGTGATTAAGACGACCATTGGTACATTACCGGGATAAGACGTGATTAGTTTGATTAGAGCGGAGTATAGGTATTGACAGACGTCAGGTTCGATCCGGCCACTAAACTAATGACAGTCTGAAGGTATGGAATGCAGCCGAAACTTTCCGAAAATGAAGCTGGATGAGTTCCTTGCTTTATGTTTACCATCGATCGTTTTTTATCAACCACCGGAACTAGTCAACAGCGGGAACAAATGAATTACGATACCTGCCACTCAAAATATTACAGTTGTAACGTTTTGCTTGGATATACCTAGGTACACAATGCTGATCCAGATCTTTAATTCTAATTAATGTATCCTAATTTAGAAACGCAAGGAAGATTAATACTTTATGCATGAAATCCGTCTGTTCACTCTTTTCATATTTGCCTGGGTCATTGCCTCAATGCCTTATGCTCAACGTATAACAAGAAGCTGTATGTACTTACATATGATAGAACAAGCAGATCGCAATTGTTAAACCATGCCTAATACGGCAATAAGCATTGACGAAACAGCTAAATGACATGCCTCTTTGTGGCAAGACAGATGAATCTCCCGCGGCCCCGCATGCATCGCTAGGTTCGATGGGAACAGCTGTGATACGGTGCCCCTGGGCTGGCGCTCACCGGTCAATTCAAGTTAATTTGACTAGTTCGTGTGCGATGTTTTATTACTGAATGACACCAGTGCTGCGTGTGGTTTGCATCGTGATGCGATTTATACGTTTCCTTTGCAGCAGGATTCATACTTCGAAAAACATACCGTAATAAGGAAAAGTGTATCGAACAATTCCCTTCAACAAAACATGCATATTGCATAACCAATAAAGATCAGCTATTGCCTCCAGAAATGTTCCAAGTTATCATCTAGCGTTTGCATATTTTTTTGCCTTGGTTGTTTATTGATAGCATGGGAGAAACCTTCAAAAACAAACCTTAAATAACCTAATGAAAACGTTTAACCCTCGCCCTACGGGTGGGGGGGGGGGGGGGGCTGACAGGCCCCCTCCTGTGGTTTTTCTTGAATAACTTTTGACACATGTAGCGCATCCAGTGGTGGAACTTTATGAAATCGGTTGGGGGGGGGGGCAACGGCCGAATGCTCAAGTTGAAACTAAACGTCCAATACTATATATATATGCATATGTAGTGTATAATTATTATATAATATACGTATTATACAACTATTACAATTATTACAATTGTGGAACTATTTTGTCCGTTTCATACAGGGAAAAAAAAAAAAATATTCCCCAATTTCCTTGTTTCAGACCATAAAATTGAAAAATTACTTCACTGAAGTTGATAGGTAAACACTGACTGGTCATAACATTTTTTGAAGGACCAACACAGTTTTGAAGCCGTTAAATGTTAAATTATCGCCATCGGTGGCCAATTAAAGGGTCATTGCCACCTCGCAGGCCAATATGGAGTTATTGGTGTGTATCGGCCGATTAAGCGTGTCCGATTTCACCTGCAAAATTTGGTTCCCGAAACTCCCCCCATTATATTTTTTTTTTGCACCAGTCATGCTTGCCAAGCATTCGTAAAGTTGGAGTCGCCACATCTCTATTTAGAATCACTTCTTTGCAGACTGTTATTTTCTTTTGAATGTTGCAAACACAACATCACCATTCCGTCAGTGCACTTTAAAATTAAAAAGTGTATGCGGTTAATTATATTCTCAACAACCTTAGCCTCTTTCATAATAAAACAGCAAGAATTGCTGTGGGTCGACTTTGGGACCGTAGGAGTTATGTGACCTATACCTTATAACACAGATATACTTTTCAACGTCAAGTCTCGGCGAATTCGTACGGGCTTGGGGGGGGGGGGGCGCCAATACCACAGCCAAACTGGATGAGAGCGGCCATCATGAATCTAGTACTGAGCACATCTGGAACCAACGTTTTGGAGTCAGAAATAAATACAAAATGCTTTGCCGATACACTGCTTTATGTGCTGCAGGAGCAAGTTTGAGCTTGAGCATACATGATTGTTGAACAACACCATTCATTTAAGTTGCTTTTTAGAAATCCTCCGGAGGTGGCAATATCCTTTTAAGAATGCATCTGAAAAACACGTTCCTCATACATAATTGTCACATGCCAGACGGAGTCGGCAAAATTTAACTTACTCCGACTCCGGCAAAAAATATCGACTTCAATAGACTCAGATTACGACTCCGAGTCTGCAAGACTGCTTCCGACCGACATGGCTCTCTCAGCCCGTTTAAGGGCTCTCCAAAATGCCCGAGAGCTTTCTCAGACTTGCACAGGGCCCTCTTAGGTCTGACAATGGCCCTCTTAGACAAGCGTAAGGCCCTCTCAGAACAGACGGTGGTCATCTCTGGTCGACCGATGATCCTCTCAAAGAAGCGGAGGGTCCTCTCTTAGGGATTTAGGGCTCTCTTAGACCGGAAAAGCGCCCCCCCCCCCCCTTGGACGATTAGGGGTCCTTTCAAACTGGTAAACATACCTTGCAGACAGGCATAGGGCCCTCTCAGGCATGACAAAGGTCATTTCAGAACGACAAGGAGCCTAAGGTTCTAAGGCCTGGAAAATACTGTATAAAACCAACTGATACCCCTCTCAGACCGCTGGGTTCTTCCCGGCCTAGACAATGGCCCTCTAAGACCAGTCTGGGGCCCGCTCAGGCCTGGCAAGAGCCACTCGAGCCTACCGATGGCCCCCTCAGACCGACTGAGTTCTCATTCAGGCCGACTAAGGGCCCCCTCAAGCCGACCAAGGGACCCTCAAGTCGACCGAGAGTCCCCTAAGGCCGACAGAAGAGTCCCACATACACACTAGGGACCCCTTTAGGTCGACCGAGGGTCAATCAGGCCGATTAAGGGCCCCTCAGGCCAACCGAAGGCCTCCCCAAGCTGACCGAAGGCCCCTCAGGCCGTAAAAGCACCTCCTGAAACTGACCTCAGGCACCTCAGGCGGAAAAAGTTTTTCTTGCAAGTCGACTAAGACGACCGAGGGCCCTTCAAGCCGACCGAGAGCCGCCTCAGGCCACCAGAGGACTCCCTCAGGCAGACCAATGGCACATTCAGGCCGCCTGAGAGCCCTCAGGCCGACCAAGGAACCCTCATACTGAAAACAAACTTCAAGCTGGCTGAGGTCCCTTCAGACCGAACGAGAGCCGCTCAGGCCGACCGAGGATTCCTCAAACCAACTGAAGGCCCCCTCAAGCTGACAGAGGGCCCCTCACGCCGACCGAGGTCCCCTCAGGCATGCCGAGGGCCCACTCAGGCATACCGAGGGCCACTTAGGCTAAGCGAGAGCCACTCAGGCCAACCGAGGGCCCCTTACGCCCACTCAGGGCTCATCACGCCAACCGAGGTCCCCTCAGGTATACCGAGGGCCACTCAGGCCGTCTGAGGTACCCTCAAGCCGACAAAGGGTCCTTCAGGCCGACAAAGAGCCCCTTAGACCGAATAAAAGCTCCTCAGACCGACCAAGGGCCCCCTCAAGCCGGCTGAGGTTCCCTCAAGCCGATCGAGGGCCCCTCAGGCCAACCGAGCTCCCACCCAGGCCGACAGAGTCCCCCCTCCACCCCTCCGCAGGCCGAAGCAGAGCTCGTCAGTCCGACTGGACACACCTCAGGCCAACCAAGGGCCCCTCAAGCCGGCCGAGGTTCCCTCAAGCCGGCCGAGATTCCAAACAATTCAAACAAACAACAGTTCAAACAATGGCTCCTTAGGCCGACTGGGACCCCCTCGGGTGGACGAAGGAATCCCTCAAGTCGACGGAGTGCCCCCTCAGATCGACCGAGCTCCCCTCCAGGCCCAACGACGCTCGCTCATGCTGACCGAGGGTTCGTTTGGTCAACCAAGGACCCACTCAGGCCGACCTCGGTTAACCTCCTGGAAGAGCCATGGACCCCTAGCCCCCCTGGCCACGATGACCCCCATACCCGATGCCCTTGGCCCTTTGATGGCACGATCCCCTCGATGTTCCTCCGGATCAAACTATTATTTTAGCATGGATGTTGGATATTTAGGATATTGCGATAACAGAGAGCCAAAAAGGCTGCATAAAATATCAGCCTTATTTCAGGTAACCAATATATTTATAACAAATTCCATTGAACACCATTTAAATAGAGCCCTCCGATCGCTAATTCGTCATGCTCAATGCCTCCACTATTCGCTAATCTGAACGCTTGAACCTTGTATCTACGGACTTGTTAGCAGAAGAGAATCCATGCTACCAACTTACCCATTATATCATAATCGAAAATCAGTCGCAGATGGAATCGCAATGCTCGTATACTTCTAAGATGGAATACTCCTCAGATGGAATCACATCTTGATATGATGAATTACGCAAAATTAAAAACAGAACAATCTATACGGGTAGTCCTTTAAAATTTTAGAGGGGCACAAATTTTGGAAAACATTGGGGGGGGGGGGGGGGGGGCGGAGCACCATTGGGGGGGGGGGGGGGGGGGGGCTCAGCTCAGCATTGGATGGGCTCGGGCCCTCCCAAAGAGATATAAAGTCCCGCCTCTGAGCGCATCGTGCTGAAATTTTTAGTATCTGAGTTTACAACAATTTTACGTATGCTGTACACATTTAATTGAAGTTTGTCAAAAATTTGGGGAAAAATCATGTTTTGATGACGTCATGTTGATGGAAAAACGATAAATATTTGAAAAATCGTAGAAACAGAGTTTTAAAGCAAATTGCAAACACAATTTACCCACAAAAAAAAAGGAATTTTCTTCAAAATGGCAATCTCAGATTTTCAACAATTTTTGTTTTTGACTCCTAAAATAAAAAAAACGATTTTGTTTTTAAAATCATCACAAAATTAAAATTCAGAGATGTTAGAAAACCGGAATATATGTGAGAAAAATGTATATGGACAATATCCAAACCAATTTTTAAAGCAATATCTCTATTTTTGATGGAGTGATGTTCATGTTCATGTTCATGTTCATGTTCATATATTCAAGACAATCCACAAGGTGGGTATTACAATCTCACGTCAATTATACAAGAACTGCCAACAGGCTGAAAAATTGCCTGTCAATGTAAGACAGCACAATTCGCGTTAACAATGCACATACCAACGTCACATATACTAACATCACAAAAGCAGTGGATTGGTCAAAAAGATAAAAACACATTTCCTCACTCCACGGTCTCACGAACAGCCGCTTTAAAAGCGCCCAGAGTCGGAGCAGATCTGACAGAGGATGGTAAACGGTTCCAAGCTGAGGCCGCGCGATATGAGAAAGCCTTTTGGGTGGCAGTAAGTTTGCATTTGCGGAGGTGGAGGTCTCCGCTCTCCGACGAGCGTGTCTCGCGGGAGGAGACAGCCGCACGCGCCGTAAACAGCGCGCGGATCTCGATAGGCGCGCCCTCTTCCCTCAGTGCCTTGTAGGTCTTGATTGCGTCACGGTGTGCCACCAGGGTTTCGATCCTCGGCCATCCGAGAGAATTTAAAGCCGGGGTGATATGTTCGTATTTTTTGGTTCCAGAGATGATTCTAGCCGAAAAGTTGATGACTTTTTGGATTCTTTGGAGCTGACCCTTGGCTGCCCCACCCCATACGCAGAGGCAGTACGTGATGTGAGGAAATACGTACGCCTGAATGAGAGTCTTTAGAATGTCTGTCGAAAAGTAATGACGAATTTTGTACAGAGAGACCAGAATGCCATTGCATTTTTGGATCACCCGCGTGACGTGCTCGTCCCATGACAGACAGGTGTCTACTACTACGCCCAAAATTGTTACCTTTTTGGATGAATGTACGGCCAAACCGTCAATGATGAAGTGGAAGTCCGTGGATTTTTTTCAAATTTGGCTTGGATCCGATAAGCAGAAAATCCGTTTTCTTCTCATTCATTTTCAGTGAGTTCGCGCTAAACCAGGACTTGAGCTCACTGAGTGTGAGCTCTAGTCTATTTTTGAGAGAGTCAAGACCCAGTCTGTCAGGGGACGCGCAGTCGAGGTGCATAGTATCATCGGCGTATGAGATGAGGTGGCCATGAGTCAGATGTCCGGAAAGGTCGTTGGTGAACATGATGAAGAGGATTGGTCCGATGATCGAACCCTGCGGCACACCGCAAGACATAGGTAGAGCTAGCCGTCCGCCACGTACAATCTGCCGACGACCGCTCAGGTAGCTCCTAAACCAATCCACGTCAATACCATACCAAGATAGCTTGGTGAGGAGAACGCCGTGATCGACGCTGTCGAACGCCTTCGAAAGATCAATCGTCGTTACCGACGAAATCAGTCCGTTGTCGGTGTTGGTGACCAGGCGCTCGACAGCGTCGAGCACGGCATCCTCGGTGGAGTGGCGTGACCTATAGGCGTACTGAGATGGGTTAAGCAAGTGTGCAGAGTGTAGATAGGTGGTCAGTTGGCAGCAGGCCACCTTTTCCAAAATCTTTGATAGCACACTTAGCAACGATATGGGTCGGTTATTGGATGGTACTCTTGGGTCACCAGATTTGGGAATTGGGACAACACAAGCCATCTTCCACTGTTCGGGGAACACTTTCGTTATCAGTGACAAGTTCACAAGACGTAATAAATGCGGCCCTATCACAGGAAAGCATTCCCGCACCGCCGCGAGTGGAACCTCGTCCAGCCCTACCGCGCGCGACGAGCTCATCCGTCCAACACAGCGAGACAGTTCTGGGAGTGTCGCCGGCTGAAACCGGAAACCCGCAGCGCAGACGGTAGGTGGCCTCAGGTTCGAGCGGCCGGCGTCGACTGCGCTATGGAGGTCGTTGGCGATGCGCGGCCCCACCGCGGCGAAGTAGCGGTTCATCTCTTCCGCCGCTGCTTCAGCTTCTTCCGGTGTCTCTGCGGACGCGTTCCCGGCTGGCATCGGGGGTTGCCTTGGCGAACCTCTTGAAGTTGGACCAGAAGTTGCGGCGTTCCCCCGACACCAACTCGCTACACAGGAACTGGCGTCTTGCTGCGATCAGACGGCTCTTCACCTGGTTGCGAAGCCGGGTAAAATCATCCTTGGCTTCTGACGTACGCAAGCACAGCCAGGTGTCACGAGCAGATGGCTCTCTAAGTGTGATGGCTCTCTAAGTGTAAGAAACTCAAGACGTCATTTTATTAAAATAGCTTCTTTGACTTTTTTTTGACAAATTACGAACAAAAACACCTTTTCTGTATTTCTGAGACAAAACTGGTTTAGGAACATTCCTTTTTATTTACATTAATTAATTTCTAATTTTGATCCAATCGCTGTTCTGGACGTGGTCGAGCCGAGGTCATTCACTTGACCTGGAAGGTCACCCATTGACCTGAAACCTAAAATTCGCATACTGTTGGATTCTTCTCATGACCATGCTGGTTCTTACAGCATTGCTCTAAGTTGCTTGGTTCGGAAGTTAGCAGGGGGTCTGTCAGGCCCCCCCGTAGGGCGAAGGTGAAAAAAGATCCCGTAGGGCGAGGGTTAAGACAAACAAGGCTGGTGTTCAATCGGAACTGATATCTTCAAAAGTTGAAGGAAAAGATACCAACCACAGGACAATGGACCGTGGAGGCAAGAGGCCCCCACTACTCAGTGTGCGAGGAGCTCGCTAATATCTAGTTTAATTGTAGTTATATAGGACCTCCAATTGTTTGTCGACAACAGCTATCCTATGAACCAGCAATTTTCCATTAACTGCAGTGACTAGAAAGGAGTAACAGCGAGCTTTTGAAACAATGGTTTCCTCAGCCCCAGTGGTAACGGGTCACTCGAAATGTGAAAAATGGTGCCAGTTTCACCAGCACCGGACAATCATGGTATACACACCCGTTTCCACAAATCGTCGACAGCCAATCGTCGACAATTCGTCATTACGAAGAAATTACCTCATCAATCCTAAACAAGGGACATCAACTGCATACGCGTTAAATGCCATACTTCAACACCACAACATAAACAACTGTGCTTGGCTTTATGTATAAAATAATATGACAGACAGCTGGGACATCCGACAATTTAATCGGGAAGGGCCACAACGCGTGTTCGGCTTAACGACGCTTCGTGCCTAACGTCTAACGTCTAACGTCTAACGTCTAACGTCTAACGTCTAACGTCTAACGTCTAACGTCTAACATCTAACCTCTAACGACTAACGTCAGACGTCTAACGTCTAACGTCTAACGTCTAACGTCTAACGTCTAACGTCTAACGTCTAACGTCTAACGTCTAACGTCTAACGTCTAACGTCTAACGTCTAACGTCTAACGTCTAACGTCTAACGTCTAACGACTAACGTCAGACGTCTAACGTCTAACATCTAACGTCTAATGTCTAACGTCTAACGTCTAACGTCTAACGTCTAACGTCTAACGTCTAACGTCTAACGTCTAACGTCTGACGTATAATTAAGCCCATATTAAGTGACATCTTCACTTCACGCCCATCATGTGCCGTGGGGAAATGACCAGCGGTCAGCATCATAGACAGACGTATGGATACAATGACAGACAGACAGACATACAGACATACATACAGACAGACAGACAGACAGACAGACAGACAGACAGACAGACAGACAGACAGACAGACAGACAGACAGACAGACAGACAGACAGACAGACATACAGACAGACAGACAGACAGACAGACAGACATACATACAGACAGACAGACAGACAGACAGACAGACAGACAGAGAGACAGACAGACAGACAGACAGACAGACAGACAGACAGACAGACAGACAGACAGACAGACAGACAGACAGACAGACATACAGACAGACAGACAGACAGACAGACAGACAGACAGACAGACAGACAGACAGACAGACAGACAGACATACAGACAGACAGACAGACAGACAGACAGACAGACATACAGACAGACAGACAGACAGACAGACAGACAGACAGACAGACAGACAGACAGACAGACAGACAGACAGACAGACAGACAGACAGACAGACAGACAAACAGGCAGACAGACAGACAGGCAGACAGACAGACAGACAGACAGACAGACAGACAGACAGACAGACAGACAGACAGACAGACAGACAGACAGACAGACAGACAGACAGACAGACAGACAGACAGACGTGTGGTGCGCGTGTGGGCAGACAGCTGGCCGTGCGGGTCACGTGGTTACATAATACCATTGGCGGGAGTGGAGTCTGCCGCTGCCCGCTCACGCGTGCTCTAGGTATCCCGGGCTGATCCAGCTGGGTGGAACCGAACTCGCCTCGCGATGGTCATGATTCACACCTAATTTAATCATACACAAGGACAAAGCAGCGATGCGAGATGATTGTTACTGTTCGCTATTATATAAGTGAGAGAAAGGGGAAAATTGTGTGTCAGAAATAACATCACTTGATGTTTTATTAGATCTTTCGTAAATCAGCTTAATATCCACCGGAAATAGCAAAGTGATAGATTGGACAAATCAGACATGACATTGGTCTCCGAATAAACACAATGCAGGTAGTTTCACCAAAGAGGTTGCTCGCAAGTTCGGATACGAGCGCTATTCAAGAGCAAGAACTTTATGAACGGATTTGTCCTGTTCAGTCCTCCATACAACTAACTAAAAAATTTAGGTTTGACTGAGAATGTTATATTGAAACGTTTCATGTGTTAATATAACATAAACATGAATTAATTTTGCGACGCATTTGCTGCATGCAGTTCCAAATTTATTAGTATAACAGATACCTTGGAATTGCCAAATCATCTGAGTTCCTTGGGATGCATAACGCAAGGGAAACCGGAGAGCAATTTGGCTGGGCCTTTATGTCTATACAATTGTGTTCTTCTAGAACTTTGAAGGTGGCAATTCAATCACTTACGTTGTAGACAAGTCTTTTTCAAGAATTACATCAATATCCAGAGGGGGAAAAATAAGTAGAGTTGTATGCAGTGTTCGTCACGGGCCCACCAACCCCCAGCCCGGCCCGGCCCAGACCCATGAACACCAAGCTCAGGTCCGGACCAGGCCCGGTCAAATTCATATTATTGAGGCCCAGGGCCGGTCAGGCCCGTTCTGATTAAGCATATAATTATTTTCACAAAATTTGCAATAATTATCCTAGCATATTTACTTGTATACTATAAATGTGGAACAATGAACAAACTATGCTAACCAAAAACAACAAAAAGCCACAGCCACAGCAACAGTGTGTTGCTGTGTAGGTGAACTGCCGGTTAAAATATTTTTGAGCTCTGACCTGAGCTTGTGCGACGCGCGCATTTCTTCAAAATTGTCAGGCCCAGGCCCATCCAGAACCCAGTGATTTCCTTAAAGTTGAGGCCCGGCCCCGGCCCAACCCAGGCCCAGCCAATGGCCCATAGAGCCAGCCCAGCCCATGACAAACTCTGGTTGTATGAATGGAAACACAGGTAAGATGCAAACACATGTTTTGCTGTTAGGAGTCTCGTTTAAGTGGTCGGCCTTACATTTATTCGTATCCATGACCGGTTGCCTGTCGTCATTTAGCGAATAGCATCTCATGGAATCATCTAGTAATTTTAACCGGAAGAGGCTATCTAATGTACATGACAGAACAATAGCAATAGGATTTAGAGGTCTGTGTTAGGCCAGTAATGCACTTCAAAATTAGAAGGCTAAAATAAACTAAATACACAATAAAATAAAAACATCCACGATCCGATTGCAATTGAAATGTCCCATACGGCATAAGATCTCAACCATTTTATATCCAATCAAACTGACTGCAACATGTCACACTCACCTGGGACATAACATGCCTGCATTTCAATAGACCGCCACAAGATAGTCAAACAAACCAAACGTGCACCGTTGTCGGCATTGAACCGTTACCTATATCCACTATCAGTCTGTACTCACCGGTGACCAAGGCGAGAGCCGCCGCCAGACGCATGACGAATCTCGATGTCCTGCCCGTGTCGGTACCCACTGTCAATTGCCGTTCACGGGAGTCGGCCAGGACAATATCACTGCTGCCTCACTCTCTCTTCTCGGCCCCGCGGCGACCGCCCGGGGGACCGCAGTAGCCTCCTTTGACGTATGATCCGACCCCCCCTCTCCCTCTCCCTCACTGCCACTCTCCACTATACCTGCTCCTCATGTTCGCCGCCCGGGGGACCGCAGTAGCCTCCTGTGACGTATGATCCGCCCCCCCCCCTCTCCCCCTCCCTCACTGTCACTCTCCACTATACCTGCTCCTCATGTTCGCCGCCCGGGGGACCTCAGTAGCCTCCTGTCACGTATGATCCGCCCCCCCCCCCTCTCCCTCCCCTCACTGCCACTCTCCACTATACTTGCTCCTCCTGATCACCGCCCGGGGACCTCAGTAGCCTCCGGTCACGTATGATCCGCCCCCCCCCCTCTCCCTCTCCCTCACTGCCACTCTCCACTATACCTGCTCCTCATGTTCGCCGCCCGGGGGACCTCAGTAGCCTCCGGTCACTTATTCCCCGCCCCCTCTCCCCCTCTCCACTATACATGCTCCTCCTGATCGCCACCCGGGGGACAGCAGTAGCCTCCGGTCACGTATGCCCCGCCCCCTCTCCCCCTCTCCACTATACCTGCTCCTCATGTTCGCCGCTCGGGGGACCTCAGTAGCCTCCGGTCACGTATGCCCCGCCCCCTCTCCCCCTCTCCACTATACCTGCTCCTCATGTTCGCCGCCCGGGGGACCTCAGTAGCCTCCGGTCACTTATTCCCCGCCCCCTCTCCCCCTCTCCACTATACCTGCTCCTCCTGATCGCCTCGCGGGGAAAGCATTGGTGAGGGTGTGATGCTGTCGAACTTGCTGTTCCTGTGATAGGAATCGAACGATGATTTTCCAGACTGACATCAGAAAATTGCCTCTCACCTGGTGCGACAACCACAATGTGCGCTGTTTGTACCGATAATGTTAATGTTTGCTGGTTTTGTAGGCAAATTGTTGGCGATGCTGGCAAGATCAGAGGGCTCTTAAGCTTAAATGTTTGTCAGATCTGGATATATTTTATTTTTCACGGCGAAAGGGACTAGTTCTAGCCAAGCTGAGGTTTGCCAACATTGCTAGATTAGCAGTGCCTTGAAAGGGCATGTCTTTGAGCAAAGCAAACAGTTGAGTGAATGTTGGCATTTAAGCAGCTCACAAACTCCAGGTTTGAAAATATTGGGAAATATCTGTTTGGTAGGACACTTCTCTGAAATTATATAACTTGAGTTTTGGGGTGCAACGTGGATGTGTGTTAAAAGCCGAGTTAACGATGTTATTGATACAATGTAGCTAATAATGTAATTTTATCAAGTTTTTCATTGTTTGACGCATCGGCATGGGAACAAGGGGGGGGGGGGGGGCATGACCTCTCACGTTTCGGTTATTGTTTCGGTTATTGTCACGTTTCGGTTGGTGGATTTTTTTTTTAACGGCACAAGGTTCCCCATGACATGAAGAGCCCAAGGCTGCAAAAACGTCTTCCATAGTGGGGGTAGGGTAAATTTGTGAGAGTAAATTAGTATGGGAAAGCGTTTATAATGATTGAAATAGCCAAAATATACGTAATGTCTGAGCATGTTTTGTGAAGGTGATTTAATCGCATCTTTCTCCAATCTGTCGTTTAAAGAAGACATTTTGTAGCTTTGAACCGCAAGGGTTCTGATCATGATATAATGCATGCATATTCGCGAGAGATAATGCTTGGGATCAAAATGACAGGAATCAAGCTGATCTGCTCACTCATTAGGTCTGATGATGAACACGATGTCACGTATGAAATACAAACAGTGGCGGATCTACAGTTGGGCAAAATGGGCAATCCCCCCAACTGAAAATCGGTAGGCAAACTTTGTCCCCCCCCAACAAAAGATGAAGACAAAGAAGTCCCGACTTGGAAATCCCGAAACATCTTGAATCTGAGTAAAATGTTTTTTTGTATCAAAAGAAAATAATTTTCAGACAATATATACTGAAATGTTTCATGTCTAGCAGCTCTATTGTTGCACTGAAGCATTTTATTTTGATCCATCAGTGCGTATATTTCAACCTGGATACGACAGTCTCGAGGCTGTACTGTGTACAGTACTACCGGTGACGTCATTTGGCGATCTGCGCAGAGGATGCGCACTAGGATAATACTACCTGCAATTGTTACGACCTTGAACGCGCCACGAGATTCCGTTTTGTTTTGGGGGGACGGCTTGTGTCCAGGGTGGTTTGGTTTCGTGGTTTGGTTCCGTTTACGCACAGTATACGGAGTTTACGTTCGAAGTTCCGGTGTGCTGGTAAAATCGTGGGCTGCCTACTCTACTAGGGAGTGTCAAGTTATCATCGGGATGCGTGTTGAGCAGCCGGACTCCGAACCTCTAGACATCCCTAAACTGGTCAGTAGCGAATCTACGTTAGGGAAAAACAGGTAATTGGGGCATTCCATGACAGATCGACCAAGCCATAACACCATACATCTCAGATTTCGACCAAATTACATTTCGGGGGTTATCTGGGCCGTATATTTACATTATTAAATTTTCAGCTCCGTCCGTCAAACGGTTTTCGAGTTACAGCCTTGGGCAACTTTGTTATGTTATGCAAAACTCTAATTTTTAGCGGGCAATATCTCCCATCTAAATCATGCGAGTCATATAAACCTATATATCTTCAGAATCGCCAGGAATAACATATTAATATTATATATCATTTTTCGAAAGTACGACAATTTTGGAATTTGTACATGTGATCTTAGGTCAGGTCACGTGATTTTATAATGTGGCCATTTAAAATTCGGATTTATTTTTCTTGCCAGAATCGACTTCGATACACTGGCCTTCGATGGTAAGGAAGTTGAAGATAGGTTTTCCTCTAAATATTCGAAGTATATTTTTTGGGGGAAAATCATGGTCATCAGCACGTCTTTGGTAATAACTGTGCACACAATTGTGCTAGAGAGCTTAACTCAACTGCATTATATTTTTCTCGCCGAGCTGCATTCAATGGTGCAAAGAATGACCACCGCATGTCACTGAATGACCTAAAGATCACGTGACCTGAGGTTGATTATCCAAATGACCTGTCTTGATTATACAATATATCATTTGTTGACATTTTCGTCAAAGTTGTATATTTGGCAAAGTTGAAGAAAAAAATCGGGAAGACACTTATAACTATTATTATAACATTTTCGGTCTGGAAATAAAGATGATAAAAATGTGATGTCATGAAGACCCACAGACCCTTCTATCTGTGAAATATTGAATTATGTCATCACGTGTTCTTGATCACTGAGCGGAATAGATTGTCACGTGATTCAAAGCGCTTGCACCCTCAAATTCCACCTAAGAAAAATAACGAATTTTAACTGAGAACAGAACGAAATCACGTGACCTGACCTGAGGTCACATGCCAAAATTTCGACACTTCAATTCGAGTTCTCAAAAAAGATTGCATTACATTTCCCAAATTTCGAATTTTCCAAAAATGATTACATCATAATAATCCGTTGTATCTGATGATTCTGATGATATATAGGTTTACATGACTCGCATGATTTAGATGGGAGATAATGCTCGCTGAAAATTAAAGTTTTGCTTGACATTACAAAGATGCCCGAGGCTGTAACTCCAAAATGGAGGACGGGCTGAAAAGTTTGCAGCGTGAATCTACAGCCCAGATAACCCCCGACACGTAGTTTTATCGAAATATGAGATGAACGGTGTTATTTCGAGATTGTTTTGGTCGATTTGTCCTGGAATGCCCCATTTGCCCCCTCCCCCAAAGGAAAAAAATCGGTAGGCAAACGCATGTTTTTGCCCCCTCCCCCAACCGTTCCGAGAGATTGTGATTTTTGTTCCGGGAAGCTGGGATTTACCCCCCCCCCCCCCTCCCTCCCCTGCTCAACGACTCTTTCACGCTAACGACGACCCGACGCCACCCCCCTCAACGACTTTTTGCACCTTCTACATATGAAGTGTTTTCCATTCTTCCATGTAGCGATCGTTCAGCGACTAATTCATACCCGAAGATACATTTTTATTCTCACAAAAATGATAAGCAGATGAAGGCAGTTGAATGTGGGTCGGTAGGTATACAGGGCGGTCGGACGCTCTGCCGGGTAGACTCTCCCGCAAGACACCAAATATATAGATAACCTGATGGGTAGACTCTCCCGCAAGACACCAAATATATAGATAACCTGATGGGTAGACTCTCCCGCAAGACACCAAATATATAAATAACCTGATGGGTAGACTCTCCCGCAAGACACCAAATATATAGATAACCTGATGGGTAGACTCTCCCGCAAGACACCAAAGATATAGATAACCTGATGGGTAGACTCTCCCGCAAGACACCAAAGATATAGATAACCTGATGGGAAGACTCTCCCGCAAGACACCAAATATATAGATAACCTGATGGATAGACTCTCCCGCAAGACACCAAATATATAGATAACCTGATGGATAGACTCTCCCGCAAGACACCAAAGATATATATAACCTGATGGGTAGACTCTCCCGCAAGACACCAAATATATAGATAACCTGATGGATAGACTCTCCCGCAAGACACCAAATATATAGATAACCTGATAGGTAGACTCTCCCGCAAGACACCAAATATATAGATAACCTGATAGGTAGACTCTCCCGCAAGACACCAAATATATAGATAACCTGATAGGTAGACTCTCCCGCAAGACACCAAATATATAGATAACCTGATGGGTAGACTCTCCCGCAAGACACCAAATATATAGATAACCTGATGGGTTGACTCTCCCGCAAGACTCCAAAGATATAGATAACCTGATGGGTAGACTCTCCCGCAAGACACCAAAGATATAGATAACCTGATGGGTAGACTCTCCCGCAAGACACCAAAGATATAGATAACCTGATGGGTAGACTCTCCCGCAAGACACCAAAAATATAGATAACCTGATGGGTAGACTCTCCCGCAAGACACCAAAGATATAGATAACCTGATGGGTAGACTCTCCCGCAAGACACCAAAGATACAGATAACCTGATGGGTAGACTCTCCCGCAAGACACCAAAGATATAGATAACCTGATGGGTAGACTCTCCCGCAAGACACCAAAAATATAGATAACCTGATGGGTAGACTCTCCCGCAAGACACCAAAGATATAGATAACCTGATGGGTAGACTCTCCCGCAAGACACCAAAGATATAGATAACCTGATGGGTAGACTCTCCCGCAAGACACCAAAGATATAGATAACCTGATAGGTAGACTCCCCCGTAAGACACCAAAGATATAGATAATCTGATGGGTAGATTCTCCCGCAAGACACAGCACGATATAGATAACCTGATGGGTAGACTCTCCCGCAAGACACAGAACGATATATATAACCTGATGGGTAGACTCTCCCGCAAGACACAGAACGATATAGATAACCTGATGGGTAGACTCTCCCGCAAGACACATAACGATATAGATAACCTGATGGGTAGACTCTCCAGCAAGACACAAAAAATCAAAAATATAGATAACCTGATAGGTAGACTCTCCCGTAAGACACCAAAGATATAGATACCCTGATAGGTAGACTCTCCCGCAAGACACCAAAGATATAGATAACCTGATGGGTAGACTTTCCCGCAAGACACCGAAGGTATAGATAACCTGATGGGTAGACTCTCCCGCAAGACACCAAAGATATAGATAACCTGATGGGTAGACTCTCCCGCAAGACACCGAACGATATAACAACTGATGGGTAGACTCTCCCGCAATGCTCTGGGAACTGCAACTACAGGAGGCGCTGCTGTAACATTGCCGTCGTATGCGACCCAGTTCTGCAAGATGCGACATGTTGACATGCAACTCAGCGCTGCCTGCTTACTCAGATGATGAAACAATATACATAATAATAAGTTGAAGAAATATGATCATAATATGGCAGTAATATCTTGATTGTATACCAAATATACGAAATGAAAAGATCCAAGTTTTCGTGGCTAGCACATTATCAAGGATTGAATCTTTGATAATGTGCTAGCCACGAAAGCTTGGATCTTTTCATTTAATATATTTGGTATACAATCAAGATATTACTGCCATGTTATGATCATATTTCTTCAACTAATTATTCTCACAATGGCATCAGCTATCATCTCACACATCAAAATATACATAATGCATGTTTGACCACAATAGATATATTTAGATAGATAGATAGATAGGTACATATATTATTTCTTGGCTTGGCATGACAGCATACATACAAGAGCAATTAACGGATACAAGTAAATGCGTTTCTAACGCGGCGCCATTTGCTCGGTGGCACAATACATCTCTTGAAGTTATGGCGTGCAGGTAAAGACATAAAGACATAAAAGACATAAAAGAAAAGTGCAACAAAGAGCCTCTTGGGCCCATCCGAGGTTGCACCCCACCCCACCCCCACCCCCCCCCCCCCCCCCTCCACCAGTCTCGCCCCTTCAAATCACCTTACTCTACCTGCATAAAAGAAGGCTAATCCCACGAGTATTTATGAACTAATCCCTTCTCTGTAAAGTATTTATCTAATCTAATTTTGAAGGAAGCAAGTGTCACTGCATCAGCGACATCCCCTGGTAGCATATTCCAATGTCCTAGAACCCTTCTACTGAAAAATGACTGTCGTAGCCTAGTCCTACTTTGTTTCATAATGAGTTTATGCTGATGACCTCTGCCTCGATTTTCCCTATTGAACTCAAACATACCCTTTAAATATCCTTCTATATCTAAGTGAAAACATACCCAATTTCTTTAATCTATCTTCATAAGGTAAACTACCAAGACAATTAACCATTTTTGTTGCCCTTTTTGAACTCTTTCTAACAACCAGCAATCTTTCTCATATGTTGGAGACCAGGCTTGTACACAATACTCCAAATGTGGTCTAACGTATGCACAATACAGTTTTGTTATTACCTTTTCACTCTTGTAGGAAACATTTCTGTTAATGGCCCCTAGCATTCTAAGTGCCTTTTTCCTAGCTTCTACAACCTGGTCTGACGCTGATAGTCTATCGTTTACCACGACACCTAAATCTCTTTCCTTTTCAATCTGCTCCATTTTCTGCCCACCCATTTCATACCTATGTTTACTGCTAACCCGTCCAGCGTGCATAATCTTACATTTACTCAAATTGAATTTCATCTGCCATGCTTCAGACCACTCAACTAGCTTGTCCAGATCTGATTGAAAAACATCCTGATCATGTTTTCCTCTAATAATCCTGACAACTTTTTTTTTGATGATGGCCGTCCAGTTTCTGTTCGGCTGCTGCTATCAGCGTGCACGTGCTGTTTTGTTGAATTGCTATTAGCCGGCGCTAACAATATGCTAGCAGTTTAATCGATAGTTGCAGTGCTTCTAGTAGCGGAAGCCCTCTGGAGTCTACCCGATAACTTTTTGCTCCCAGCAAGTTCCTGGAGTCTATGGAATATCTCAGCAACTGGGGCGAATCTGGAGAAACGAAGTCATGGGTCAATTCAGAAAATTGTGTTCTATAGACCAGTGTCAATAACCCCAAATAAGCGATATGAGTAGGCACACTCCCTTTAACTAATTATTCTCACAATGGCATCAGCTATCATCTCACACATCAAAATATACATAATGCATGTTTGACAACAATAGATATATTTAGATAGATAGGTACATATATTATTTCTTGGCTTGGCATGACAGCATACATACAAGAGCAATTAACGGATACAAGTAAATGCGTTTCGAACGCGGCGCCATTTGCTCGGTGGCACAATACATCTCTTGAAGTTATGGCGTGCAGGTACAACATACATGCACATTCACACAGTTACACAGTTACACATAATCAGTGCGCAAACATACACACACACACACACACATACGTTCACTGGTACCCGCAGCCCGCCGCCCGGTCTCGGCACCCAAACCCCGACCCTACCTCAATTCTGTACGTATACATTTTTCTCATCCCGCAAGATGTCTCCACCATTATCACCCAGATGACATCGGTTTGAGTGTCTCGCAAATGCGTCATATTTTGGCGTACACATCAGAGTCTTTGGGTTTCGAGTAAGGAGCCCTGGACAGTGATGGCCACAGCCCTTTTTGTTGGAATGCCTCCATCTGGGCCTTTTATCATCAACCTTATTTGTTGGGCTCTTGATAGACTGGATAAGTTTATATTGAGTGCAGAAGGCAGATTATCAAAGACCGCTGTTCTGGCCAAGTTGTAGAGGGAACATGCAATGAGAAAATGCTATGTGTCTTCCAGTGGGTATCCACTGCTGCAGCTTGGCAAGTTGGTATTACCTTGGGCATGCATGTGTGCATTCAGGTGCGATGATTTTAATCTGAGCCGTGTATGTAGGACATTTCTTTTTCTAGATCCTATTGAAAAGAATGTGTTGGCTGGTTTTGGTGTCCTAGCTCGCAAGAGGTGCTTTTTGAACTGCTGAGAGTTGGCAGATATAGCCAGATGCCAGATGACATAAGCCAGATGACATCTCATTCCACAGTTTTGTTGTGCTAGGGATGAATGACCGGAGATAACCATGGGATCTACTGGCGTATTTATAAATCCGTCAAGGGGAGGGGGGGGGGGGGGGGGGGGCAAGCCCTCATGAGGGCGCGAAACCATCACATGAGGGCGCCGTCAACGTACGCAGCATACACAGCTATCCATATTTATAGCAATACACAGCTCGTTCCCATCAATCCACTAATTCAAGCAGCTTTCTCATCATCCTCCGGGACACTCTTGTTAGCCCGACTCCTGATAGCCCGGCTCTTCGTAGCCCTACTCCTGATGGCCCGACTTCTGATAACCCATCTCCTGATAGTCCTCCTCCTGGTAGGCCGCTTCCTGGTAGCCCACCTGATAATCCCCCTCCTGGCAGCCCGCTTCCTGGTAGTCCACCTCCTGATAGTCCGACCCCTCGTCCTCATAGCCCGATTCTTGATGGCCCGACTCCTGATAACCCGACTCCTGATGGCCCAACTCCTGATCGTCCTGCACGAGCTGGAGTCGCTGCAGGGTCCCCGGCGGTGGGGTGGGGGGGGGGGGGGGGGGGTGGGCTCCGAGTCGTCCCCAGTCATCGACTGGCCGCTGTGCCGCTGCACAGGGCCATCCTTCCCCGGCGATGGCAGCAGACCGCTCTCCCTGACCTCCGCGTACAGGTCAGGGTCAGGTCAGGACCTCTGCGTACAGGTCAGGGTCAGGTCAGGACCTCAGCGTACAGGTCAGGGTCAGGTCAGGACCTCTCGTACAGGTCTGCGTCGGCTGGCGGGCAGCCTTTGCTCGCGGCGGCGGCGGCGGCGGCGGCGCCCTGGTACCGTCCGTTGGCCAGTCCAGCGCCGGCTCCCCGACTCTCCCCAGCCGTCAGCTCCTGGACTGTGCTGTAGCCGTACTCCTGGACTGTGCTGTAGCCGTACTCCTGGACTGTGCTGTAGCCGTACTCCTTTGAGAAGCGGCCCGGTGAGGCGGCGGCTACACGGCGTTCTGGCCGGCACCGCCACCGCTCTCTGCTCTGAAACCGAGGCGTAGCTTCCTGTAGCGCGCCACAGACCGTGCCAGGCAACCCGGCAGCGGTACGCGGCTGGTCCACAGACGGCACCCCAGTCTCCAGACCAGGAGGACAATCAGCAGTGGCGCAGACAGGAGCGCAGAGGTCTATAAATAGCGAGATCTGTCGCTCACGACGAATCTAGGGCAATTTCTGTCGCACGCTGAAAACTCAGCTCCTATGAAGAGTAGGCGGAATACAAAAATACCATTCGATAGCTCTTTAAAAATCGAAACTATTTCGGTCGTTATTTGGCTTTGCCAATATTGAAGTCACCAGAGGTCATTAAAGGTCAAACTTTCCAAGTATAGGATTTCGCTCCTGAAACCCCCAAATATCTCGGAAAATATGATAGCTAGAAACAAACGGAAAAAGGAATAGAACGCTCATGAAACAAATGCAATCGCCATTGGTGTTCTCAAATTTTAGCTCTGGTTAATAGATTAGGCTCAAGAGGTCACCAAAAAAATGAATAATTTCTTATCAGTTAAACATAGACCAATAACCATAACACCATCGTGTTTGTCTCGCTCTTCAAACTTACCTTCGGTCGGTTAAAGGGAAGGCGATGGTGGTAGAATAGTTTCTCTAAGTAATTTTTGGAAATAAATATAATGCAGTACACTGTCATTGTCCCATAGGCCATAATGGTAACTTATGTTGTGACCTGAGGTCAACCGGTGACCAGGGGCGGTCAGATCACTTGTTGTGCACCGTCTATAGGCTGGCGTGAATATTTAACCGCTGAAGCAGCTTCGATAAGTACTTTAGGGAAAAGTTATGTGGCACCCGAGATTTGACCTCGCGGACACTGTTTGACCTCCCGAGGTCAAACGATTTACCTCAGCAAGAAATTATTACCGGGTTCGAATACACTCATAGACAACAACATTTCTTATAAGTTTGAACACAATCGGCCGGTAAACAACGTATACTTATTTGGACGGCTCATTAAATGGATATTAGCGCCTTTCCAGGTGACCTGATGTCAAACAGTGACGTGGAGGGGTCAATTCTTGAGTTGTGCACTTTCGGTGAGTTAACGGGAAGACGATGGTGGTGGAATGGGTTCTCCAAGTGATTTGGGGGAATAATTATGCTGTACCCGGTCTTTCTCCCATAGGCCATAATAGTAACTTATGTTTTGCTCTGAGGTCAACCGGTGACCAGGGGCGGTCAGATCACTCGTTGTGCACCGTCTATAGGCAGGTGGGAATATTTAGCCGTTGAAACGACTTCGGTAAGTACTTTAGAGAAAAAGTTATGCGTTACCCAATATTTGACCTCGCGGGCACTCTTTGACATCCCGAGGTGAAACGATTGACCTCAGCGAGAAATGCTTTCAGGTTTCGAATACACTCATAAACACCAACATTTCGTATAAGTTTGAACACATCTGTACTACTCTAACCTATTCAAAACTCCGCCGTAAACAATGCGCCCGGTACTCTGACGCACAGACGCCAGTCCGCTTGGTAGCAGTTTAATGTTGATCATCAGCGCCTCTAGCGGCGGGCAATTTATTGTGGTGCCCCATTCAGGGTGCGCATACACGCGTCACGCCAAGCACTATAATATACAATATCCTCACCGATAGGGCGGCAGCACTTCAGTCTACCTCAAACGCCAGTGGCGACACCTATAGTGCAGCGACACCTATAATGCAGCGACACCTATAGCGTTCTGCCGAAGCAATCCACAACATGCTTCATCGATTTCGGATAGTGCAGTGCTGGTAAGGCAATTCACACATCGGCGCAGTAACCAATATCTGGTCAGGGATTCATGCGGTCATTGAACCTCATCGGACACCTCCTGGCAGTTTAGTCTAGCGTTGTCTGGAGATCTCCCTGGAGAGCCAGTCGAGTGCCTCGTACAGACCCTCGCCCTGCGTGGCGGACGTGGCCTGCACGTGCCACGGGTGACCGGTCAGCTTGACCATCCCCAGCCGCTCGGTGACCTCGCTCGGGGTCATAACCCGCGGCATGTCCTGCTTGTTGGCCATGATCGCCACTGGAATAGTCTGAAAACAAACACAAATCAGTCATATCTATCTTATAAATATGGCACAAAATACAGGGCTTACAACCCAGTATTTGCTAACGTTATTGATAAAACAATCGATTTGTAAGCAAAAACTCAGGTGTATATTTTCAGTTTCCTTTGTCTCCTTTGAGTCAAACGGACGGGCCGGTTAATCGAAAATGCGAACGGTGCAAATAATTTCAATATTCGACAGAAAATAGCACAGCCTCATTTGTGCACGTTTCACGCCATCTGCTAGACTATAGTAAGTCTGCCGTCAGCAGCTTAGCACCTTCCTAGTTCTTACCACGTCTTTGCACCCCAGTAGCGTCCCCCCCACATACCTGCAGCTCGTCATACTCCAGCATATCTCGGAGCTCTTCGGCGGCTTCCTGGACCCGCTCCCGGTCCAGCGAGTCCACCACGTAAATGAGCCCCTTGGCGTTGCTCAAGTAGTGATGCCAGAGCGGACGGAGGATCTTCTGAACGCCCACGTCCAACACGGTGAAGCTGATGTTGCGGTACTCGATGGTCTCGACGTTGAAGCCGATGGTGGGGATTGTGGTGACCACCTCACCGAGCTTCAGCCGGTGCAGGATGGTGGTCTTCCCGGCGGCGTCCAGACCGAGCAGGAGGATCCGCACCGGCTGACGGCTGAGGACCAGCCTGTCCAGCGACTCCAACACGCGGGACAGCAGCAAACTCATCACGACACGGCTCGCAAACCCTCACAGAAACAGGGGATGTCCTCTTCCGGCTCCGGGTGCAGAACTCAACCTCCTCAGTTCTATCCGGCTGGCAGGTGGTGGTGTCGCTTGCGTCTCGGACCTCTGCACTGTCGCCTCTGTCTTCTAATGTGTTCGGACAGCGCATCTGTGTCTCCCCATGTCGCCATCGCAGCTTTTAACCACTGTGTTGCGGTGGTATCTAGGCACTCGGCGTCACTGTATCGTACTAGCTCTGCAGCAGGGGCGTAGCCAGGATTTCGGCCAGGGGGGGGGGGGGGGGGGGGCAAACGGGATCAGAGGGGCCCTCGTAGCCAATTGGGGGCCCACACACTGGCGGATCTAGGGTTCGAGTTTGGGGGTAAAAATTTATATCCCATCAAACCCATCAAACCGCCTGAAATCAGCACAAAATGTACACATTTCCTGATAAGAAAATCTAAGCAACTTTATCTAAGGAAGTTTGTTTTAAATCAGCTATCAATGCATAAGCAAGCAAAATCCGATGAGTTTTCAGAAATGTGTGAGACTTTTTGGGATTCCCCCCCCTAAAAAAACTTGGCAGATCCAGGGGAAAAAGGGCCATAGCAGCCGTCAAACCGCCTGAAATCAGCACAAAATGTACACATTTCCTGATAAGAAAATCTAAGCAACTTTATCTAAGGAAAGTTTGTTTTAAATCAGCTATCAATGCATAAGCAAGCAAAATCTGATGAGTTTTCAGAAATGTGAGACTTTGGGATTCCCCCTAAAAAAAACTTCCGCCCCCCCCCCCCCTCCCACCACCACCACCACCCATCCCAAACGTCTTCTTCCAAACGTCCAGACCCCAATACATTTTGTCCTAACGTCACAATAACTTCACGCGCATCCACATGAGGGCTTGCGCTGTTATTGTAGCTCGTTGGCTATGCTACCAAATGCTGCCATATTTAGGGAAATACGAGGTCGGACAGATCATTTTGTAACCAACGCTTAAAAGTCGATAACATTAACTCGGTAGGCCTGAGGTAGGAACGTAGCCAAGGGGGGGGAGGCTACCCGCCCCCCGCCCTGGAGGCCCGGCGGGCCCTTTTCGGGCGCGCAGCGCGCAGCGCACCGAAAAGGGCCGACGAGACCACGCTCATGGACTACGCGAAGCGTGGTATTTAAGAGTTTAGAGCATTTCAGAGGTTCTTTAGGGGCACCAGGGCCCTTTCTGAAAGACCAGGGGGCCCTTGGACGTTCAGCAGAGCCCTGTACATGTCAGAAGGGCCCTTGGACAAGCCGAAAGGGCCCCTGAGCGGGTCAAAGGGCCCCTGCACACGTCGAATGAGCACCGAGCCAGCACAGAGGGACCCCTGGGAAGGTCGGAGAGGCCACTGAGCATGTCGGCAGGGCGACAAAGCAGCCAGTGCAGTCCCTTGCCAGGTCTTAAAGGAAATAGTTCACCTTCGGGAAATTTTTCAGAACACGATTTTATTATATTTTGTAATACAGTTTCTTTTTTCCTTTTCAAAAATGGTCCTACATCGCGCCAATTCAGGACAGAAGGTCGTAAATTATTAATTTTATGGTGTGCGTTATTGGTCTGCGCATGCTCCCTGGCTGTGCTGGCACTTTCAGACGGTACGGTACATCATATATGCGCCGCATTCCTTCGTCAAAAAGTCAAATATCTTCGGCTGGAGAGTCTTTTCAGCCAAGAAAATTTGCAGATAAGGATTTCTCAACACGGGCTACAAAACTGCTATTTCAGTTCAAAACCCCATGTTGAAGGTGAACTATTTATTTCCTTTAAAGGAAATAGTTCACCTTCAACATTAGTTTTAAACTGAGATAGCTGTTTTGTAGCCCATGTTGGGAAACCCTATCTGCAAGTTTTCTTGACTGAAAAGACTCCCCAGCCGAAGATATTTGACTTTTTGGCGAAGGAACTCGGCGCATATATGATATACCGTACCGTCTGGAAGTGTCAGCACTGCCATGGAGCATGCGCAGACCAATAACGCACACCATAAAATTAATGATTTACGACCTTCTGTCCTGAATTGGCGCGATGTAGGACCATTTTTGAAAAGAAAAAAAGAAACTGTATTCAAAAATATAATAAAATCGTGTTCTGAAAAAATTCCGAAGGTGAACTATTTCCTTTAATTAAGGACCCCTTAACAGGCTGGAGGGCCCCTGGACAGACCAGCACCAGAGGGCCTCTGGGAAGTTAAAAGGGCCCCTGTGCATGTCAGAGGGGCCCCTGACCAGACCAAAACGGCCCCTGAACATGCCGAATGGGCTCCTAGTCAGCACGGAGGGGCGCCAGGGCAGGTCGAGGGGCCCTCTGAGCATGTTGACAAGGCGACAAAACAGAAAGCGCAGTCTCTTGCCAGGTTGGAAGGGCCCCTTAGAAGGCTGGAGGGCTCCTGGGCAGACCAGAGGGCCCTTGGGAAGTTCAAAGGGCCCCTGTGCATGTCAAAGGGGCCCCTGACCAGACCGAAAGGGTCCCTGAGCAGGTCAGATGGCCCCTGATTACGTCGAATGGGCCTCTGGCCAGCACAGAATGACCCCTGGGCAGGTCGGAGAGGCCCCTGAGGATGTCTGCAGGGTGCAAAAGCAGCCTGTGCAGTCCCTGGCCAGCTCGGAAGGGCCCCTGAGCAGGCTGGAGGGCTCCTGGACAGACCAGAGGGCCCCTGGACAGACCAGAGGGCCCCTGGACAGATCAGAGGACCCCTGAAAAGTTGAACCTCACAAAATAAAGTGGCCGAAATCCGTAGAGTTTTTCATATCCTTTTTTTTTGGGGGGGGGGGGGGTAAACGCTTGGGAAGGGGCCCTTTCGAGGCGCCGCCCCCCCCCCCACACCCCCTGCACGAAATCCTGGCTACGTGCCTGGCCTGAGGGGCCCTCGAAATGCCTGAGGGGGCCCTCAAAATGTCTGAGGGGCCCTCGAAAGGAATTGGAAGCCCTGGGAAGGCCTGAGGGGCCCTCGAAATAAATACCAGCTCTTAAATGCTGTTATTTATTCGTGTTAGATTTGTTCGTGGACGTTCTTTATGCGACATAAGGCGTTTTGCGGGCACCTGACACCATCCAAAACACTGGGGCCTTCGGCCCCAGGGGGCCCTCCCCCGGTCGCCAGAGGGGCCCGCCTGGCCTCCAGGGGGGGGGGGCATGGCCCCTTTGCCCCCCCCCCCCCTTGGCTACGCCACTGCTCTGCAGCGTGTCTGCTGCCAGCGTGGCCCGTGGTGCAATCCGCCGTCAGCGGCGGTCTATCAATACACGGCCGGCACGCGACGGCCGCTGATTGGCTGACGGCCGGGTCAGGTGGCGCTGATTGGCTGACGGCTGACTCAGTCGGATGTGACGTCACATGTTGTCATACGGCTGACGACCAGGGTGATTCCACCGTCAAGCACTAGCACATGCATAGGCGTAGGAACAGGGAGGGGGGGGGGTGGCCGCTCCCCCAACATTTTTGATTTGAACATTACGCCTATGGGCGTTGCATGGAAAGAATCGACTTCACAATGCCTCCTGCTCCCCCCCCCCCCCCCAACTTGAACATAGTGCCTACGCCCCTGAGCACATGGGTGGAGTTTCCTATTCAAATCAGGGGTGTGGTTTCCTATCTCTTTGTGGGTGCCAGGGCACCCACAAAGCTGAAATGAGCACTCACAATAGTATTTCGGCACCCACAATCAAAAACTTATTTCAAAATGCATACTAATGAAAACTTAAAAAAAAAATCAAGATCAGGATTTCGCTGATCGTCAGATGTAACAACTTGAATGATTGGGCAGTAGGTTGTTATGCAAAGCATCACTTTGAAATCTTCCCAGCCGTTATAATCTCGCTTTTCCTAGCACAGAATCAATTGTGTCATGGCACTAGCTGTCATGAAACTGAACATTTATTTACTAAAACCTTGCTTTATTTTATGCTGGAAGTTGTTCGATGCTATTTAGGTATTTCAACGTTCATATGCTTTTCCAAAGAAATATATTAACAAATTTGTAAGTCGAAGGCGTGGCTGGTTCGATGGAAATTTCAATTGTAACTGTGCTATAAACTAGGTTTTAGTAACGGACAAGTGCACACCTAATAGTTTTAGAGTGTTAAGCGAAGTTAATCTCATTTTCATAAATAGGCGCTTTTATTTTGTGATTTGCCCGTGCAAGGGACTTTTGGCAGCGTCCTCACATACGTCACTGCCAGGCAGAAACGAAGCAGGTCTTTGAAGAACGGTCTTAGCATTTTTGCTTATATGTACTGGGGAGTATGTACCCGAAGCGATATTTCGTCCGGACTGAAGGACGAGCGAATACATTTTTGTTTTAATAATGATTGAAACAATGTAGTCGGGAAAGACACACAAGTGACATGTGGAAATTGTAACCGAAAAACGGCAAACTAAAAACACGCATCGACATGCGACGAAAAGACACTAAAAGTTATATTCATACTTAGTGTAGACTGTTCTACACAACAGCTATTGACAAAATTCGTCAGGGGGAGAGGGCAATATTCCCCCCTCCCGGTCAATGGCGGGTTAAACTGCACAACCAGGTGACGTCTGTCAAAGCTTAAGTGGTCCGAATTCTGATGATAATAATGGAAATAACCAGTTACCGCATACAAATAAACCAGTAAGGCGCCGTAGTTGGCGATGAGCGAACGAGCGCGAAATAAATGTGTGGTGAATTTCAACCCGATCGGGCAAGTAGTTCCTGATGTAAATAAAAAGGTGCGCACGTGCGCACGTGCAGAGGCACCCCACCCATGACTTGTGGGTAGGCGGCGGCGGAGGGGTCCTTAACCACACACCAAATTTGAACACAATCGGCTCAACCGTTCCTGAGATATAGAATAGGGGTGTGCACGTGCGCACGTGCAGAGGCACCCCATCCATGACTTGTGGGGAACTGGCAGTTGAGAAGTCCCTAACCACACACCAAATTTGAACACAATCGGCTCAGCCATTCCTTAGATATAGAATAGTTGACCAGTACCGTGATCGGATTGTGACTGGCACGCGCGACGAGGAGGCGTTGAAGCGCATGCTGCATGAGCCGAAGCTGACTCTGCAGAGGGCTGTGGACATCTGCCGCGCATGTGAATCGGCTAGCGCGAACAGTGCGGCGCTCCGTGGCGAGCCAGCCAGCGTGGCGCGGGTTTCGGCCTATCGCAGAGCCCGTGCCCCTCCCCGCTCGGATAGTGCTCATCGTGATTCGTGTCCACGCTGCGGCCGGACCCCGCACGCTGACGGTGGACGCTGTCCTGCAGTGGGCGCATCGTGCCACATATGTGGAGCCACCGGTCACTTCGCGGTGACATGCTCCGCTCCACCGACCGCCCGCGGCGCTGCGGCGCCTGGTCGCGGCTGGCATGGCGCCAGGTCACGTGATCGCTCGCCTGATCGCTGGCCGCCAGGCCGGAGCATGTCAAGGTCACGCCGAGGCAGGGCGTCTGGACCGGCGCCAGGTCACGCGTCTGGGGAACACTCCGATATTCGGCGGGTTGTCGCCGACGTCCACGTGCAGCAGGTGGCGGCACGGCCCACGCCGCGGGTGGAGGTGACGCTCACCCACCCGGCCGGCTCATCATCTGTACTGTGTACGCCAGATACCGGCGCAGAAGCGACTGTTATGGCTGCTGACATGGCAGAATCTCTGGGCGTCACTGCATGCAAGATGATACCCGTGGGCTACGGCGCCTACGGGGCTCACTTCTCATCTGCTGGACGCACCCCACTGACCTGTGCCGGTCAGTTCTGCGCAACCTTGACGCTGGGGGACTGCGAGGCCGTCACAACCGTGTACGTGCTGTAGGAAGTGACCGGCTTCCTGCTTAGCTGGCGTGACTCAGTGCGCCTCCGCATCCTGCCTGCCGACTTCCCCGCCTATATTCCGGCCAGCATCACGCGGTGCCGGGCCGCTGCCCCTGCGAACCGCACGTGCGCTGACTGGATCAGTTGCAGCCGTGTCAGCTCGCGGCCGACCGGTGCAAGATCTTGTCCGCCTGCCGGACGGATGGTGCCACCTACCGCCCGACATCTAGCGACATCTGCCGGCTCAACCGCCGAACGTCCCGTGGATCAGATGCCTGAGCTGCAGCAGCCGACATCCGGTCCTGTCCCTGCATGGGAACACGACTACGACCCGCCTGACGCTGTCATCAGGGAACATGAAACCGCACTGAAGATGCACTTTCGACAGGTGTTTGACGCCAACAAGATCCTTCGAGTGATGGCCGGCGGTCCGATGGTCATTGAGCTGACGGATGATGCTACCCCGTCCGCTCTGACCGACGCCAGAACCATCCCATACTGCTGGCGTGGGGAGATCAAGCATCAACTGGATGACCTGACCACCAGGGGGATCGTGGAAACCGTGGATCATCCAATCGACTGGTGCCACCCTGTGGTGCCTGTCGCCAAGAAGGATGGCGGCGTCAGACTGTGCGTGGACCTGGCCAGACTCAACAAGTATGGAAAGAGGCCCACGAACCCTGTCAGGCCGGTCCATGACTCCGTGGCCGGGATCGCAGGAGACGCGCGGTGGCTGACCGCGCTGGACGCCACGATGGGATACTTCCAGGTTCCCATCGCAGAGCACTGTCGTGACCTGACGTGCATCATCACGCCGTGGGGCAGAATGTGCTTTAGAAGAAGCCCCATGGACTTGGTCTCAAGTGGGGACGAATACAACTGGCGTGGAGACGAAACCCTCGGCCACATACCTCAGACGATCAAGATCGTAGACGACCTGCTCGCCTATGACGCCACCTACCGGGCACACCTCGCGCACGTAATCCTCCGACAGCATCCTCCGGTGTTCCAGGACGTTAAGGAGGCGCTGGTGGCGTCACCTATACTGGTGTTCTTCGACCCGCACCTGCCTACCGCTCTACAGACTGACGCCGCCCGCACCCGAGGGCTGGGGTTCGTACTGCTGCAGCTGCACGGAGACACCTGGAAGATGGTCCAATGTGGCTCCCGCTTCCTGACCGACACGGAGTCGCGTTATGCGGTGATCGAGCTGGAGTGTCTGGCGTGCCTGTGGGCGTGCCGGAAATGCCACACGTACCTGGCCGGCCTCCCGCACTTCGACCTCGTCGTGGACCACCACCCGCTGTTGCCCATCCTCAACTCAAAGCAACTCTCGGAGATTGAGAACCCGCGTCTCCAGCGCTTGCGTGAGAAGCTCACGCAATAGGCACCTTCTCCGCCACCTGGCAGAAAGGAACGGCACACTGCATCCCAGACGCCTTGTCCCGTGCTCCTGTCTGTGACCCGGGACCTGAGGACGAGGTCGCCGAGGTAGCAGACGCGCTACACGAGACCGTGGTCGCTGCTCTGAGCGCGACATGTGAAGATGGCGCGCGGATCGCGCCTCTCCAGGATCGGATGTTGGACGCGGTTCGGGCGGCCGCAGCCCGTGACGTTGACTACCAAGCCCTGCGAGATGTCGTCCCCGCGGTACCCCCGCTCCAATGGTCACGCTGAGGCCACTGTGAAGACCACCAAAAAGCTGAGCATCGCAGCGTCAGCACGAGGCCAGCTAGATGATGAACAGCTCGACCGGGGTCTCCTGGAACTGCGGAATACGCCACGGGCCGATGGTCGATCGCCCGCCCAGACACTGTTTGGGCACCCGTTACGGTCGGGTGTGCCCACTCATCGCCGCGCGTATGCTCCTGAGTGGCAGCGCGCCGGCGATGTGTGTGACGCCAAGGCCGCCGACATTCAGGAGGGGGTCCGGCTCCGTCACAACGCCTCAGCGCGCCCGCTCTCTGGACTGCACGTCGGCTGCCACGTCGACGTGAAGGTCACTGACACCGGCCACTGGGACAGGAGAGGCGTGATCGTCGGAGTCGGACAACGCCGGACATACCTGGGGAAGCTGCCAAGCGGCAGAACCTACTGGCGGAACCGCCGCTTCCTGCGGCCTCGCCGTCCACTGCTGGCGAGTGGCGTTGAGCCACCAGCCGCCGTCAGCATGACCCATCCGCCGCCTGTCAGCCGCGAGACGGCTGCACCGGCAGCCACACTCCGTCGCAGCAGTCGCCAGCGCCGACAATCGCAGCGCATCACAGTGCGCTGGGATACCGCCACCTACGTCTCAAGTGCAGCGCGTGTCAGCTGTTGATGGATTGATCTCCGGCGCACGTCTGCTGGCTCACAAACGCTGTGGTGGAACCACATCAGGGCTTTATGAATCACAGCAAAAGCGCTGTAGATTGGAGAAATTCCTTCCCCACTCGGTCGTTTTATTAGTAAGAAACGCGACTGTATGTTACTGTTATTGAATATGCGTGTAAATTCTGAGCGGTTGTGCACTAAGACACCATAACAAGGGGCTGTGTACCCGTAGGTATGCTCCGCCATCAACCAATGTACGAACTGCATGCATCTTGAACGCACTCTTCAAGTAACGGACACTTAATTATACAACGGCATTGCAGACCGCTGCATGCAAAATTGTTTGTCTAACGCCTTCACATGAATCAAATGCGTAACTGCGTTTCAGAGTTTATAAACTGCTTTTGTGATAAACCATTGGCAAAATAGCATGTTATGGTTAATATTTAGTTGAAGTAAGCAAAACAAGGAATGTAATGTTAAACAGCAACGATGAAATGCTTCGTATATTTGAACCTCCTTGCATGCAACATACATTACAGTAGCACACATCGACAGTATTGGTATTAATAATCCATCTGTCGGTATTACGAATCATGCTTAGGAATATAAGGAAATAAAAATACATTTCTCATAATCACATATTTAAATACATTAAAAATAAATTATACAACTATGACATCCACGTGAATGAACGTTGACGACAAATGTTTTATACATGATGATTGGTCAAGTACTTTGATCGTGAAGTATTTTGAAATACTTTTTTGCTTTGTGAAATTAGTTACGACTTAAGTCGGATTAGTCTGATCGAAGAATAAGCCAATGTGAGATGTTGAGGATAAATGTATATGGGAATGCAAAATTGAAATGGATTTTGTTAAAAAAAAATGGTAACAAGACTTATTCGGTGAATTTTGTTTGCAACCGAAAAAGCAGTAATTATTCCTAAGGACATGATTTAAACAGAAATATGAATATCATCGTTATTTCTTTTTCCACAAAAAGACCCATCGTGTTTAAATTCCTAAGCAACGTTCAGTAGATGTACTCTGTGTCGTAACCAATGTCGTGTGAATATCGAAAGCCCTCTAAAACGAACCTCATCAATGACTAGCAAAGGTGCGGTGATCTACCCACTAAGATCTCACATACCGAGTCAAATCCAGCCACGCAACGACGCACTAAAATCTCACATACCGAGTCAAATCCAGCCACGCAACGACGCACTAAAATCTCACATACCGAGTCAAATCCAGCCACACAACGGCACACTAAAATCTCACATACCGAGTCAAATCCAGCCACGCAACGACGACTAGGTATTTGTAAACGCTCTACCTATAAACTCTCAGTGGACCCGTTCCAAACTGATTTCGGATGGTGCGGACACTTCAACCCAGGCTCAGGATCTACATGTAAATACGATATTTGTGCGTCTTTCTGCCTGATTGTCCACATGGCGACTCCCTGAGAGCGAGGAGCGGTTTCTTGATGACCTGATGAGGTATCATCCAACCTGTCAGCAGACTGGTACACCAGTCGTGTAGTACTGGTCCATCACTGCGCTCCGTCGGCCTGTGGCAGCGCGTGGTACTATTGCGCTCCGTCGGCCTGTGACAGCGCGTGATATTATTGTGTTCCGTCGGCCTGTGGCAGCGCGTGATATTATTGTGTTCCGTCGGCCTGTGGCAGCGCGTGATATTATTGTGTTCCGTCGGCCTGTGACAGCGCGTGATATTATTGCGCTCCGTCGGCCTGTGACAGCGCGTGATATTATTGTGTTCCGTCGGCCTGTGGCAGCGCGTGATATTATTGTGTTCCGTCGGCCTGTGGCAGCGCGTGATATTATTGTGCTCCGTCGACCGGTGGCAGCGCGTAGTACTATTGCGCTCCGTCGGCCTGTGGCAGCGCGTGATATTATTGTGTTCCGTCGGCCTGTGACAGCGCATGATATTATTGTGTTCCGTCGGCCTGTGGCAGCGCGTGATATTATTGTGTTCCGTCGGCCTGTGGCAGCGCGTGGTACTATTGCGCTCCGTCGGCCTGTGACAGCGCGTGATATTATTGTGTTCCGTCGGCCTGTGGCAGCGCGTGATATTATTGTGCTCCGTCGACCGGTGGCAGCGCGTAGTACTATTGTGCTCCGTCAGCCTGTGGCAGCGCGTGGTACGGGTGCGGCCCCTGGGAGTAGGGCTGCGGCGAAAGGGGCTCGGAGGCGGCGGCGGGCCCGGCGCCGCGCCTCTGGCCGTACGAGACGGCCGGAGCCGGCTGGTAGAGGTCAGCATTAATGCCGTACTGGGACTCGGAGGCGGCGCAGTTGACGTTGAACCACCAGTCGCAGACGCGGGTCTGCTGGGAGAAGACGGTGCCCACGGGACACAGGAACGACGTGCGACTGACGCCGCGCCCGCAGTAGTGCCACACCTGCGGAAAAGGACATCCAAAGTCAACAGTCATCATCATCATGGTATCGCAGTCACAGGCTCACTCGCAAATAGTCTAGAGTATTACAATGGCAGGCCCACACTCATATTGCATGCTTACAGTCATACACATGTGTTCGTAGTCTCACAGTGGTACAGAGCTTCAGATTCATCATAGCAGCTACACGCTAACAGCTGCAGTCTGAAGGCTAGGTTACAAGTTATAGACTAGACATAGTATAATCCAACCAGCTCCGAGCATCAGAGCTGCAGTATTACCTGGCAGGAGGCTTCCTGGTCCGCGTAGTAGCCGGGTATTTTGTCGTCGCACGTGAAGCTGGTCTTGGGTACCTCCGACAGAGTCGGGTAGTCCACGTTTGCACGTCCTGGTGTAAAACATACCGACATTTGTTATGTCATTCTGACATTTTATATTTCTGTTAAATCGGCCTCAATACTGTTGGGTGTTATTTGTTTGTTGTCGGCCTTTTTTGTATATGTAGCAGGTTCGCTGCCAACTTTCCAGTAACTGTTTCAGACAACACCGAAGATTACCTTCGATTTCTGACATATTTCTGAAGATGTCCTCGGAAAAGTTTTGAACTCGAAAATCGGTTACGGCAAGAGCCTAACATATGACATATTTGAGGCATTTCATCCCCAGCATGCAGAATTTAGCACAGCGTGGCTCAAATGTTTAAAACTCTAATTGAGGTATCTGAATACGATGGAAGGTAGAACCTTACTTTAGAACCTGACACACCGAAGTCATCAGGATAGTGTGGTAGCCAGAGTGACAGCAGCAATACTGATCTGGTATACTGCTGTCTCCCGCATCACTGGATGACCCGTAGTCAGAGTGACAGCAGCAATACTGACCTGGTATACTGCTGTCTCCCGCATCACTGGATGACCCGTAGCCAGAGTGACAGCAGCAATACTGACCTGGTATACTGCTGTCTCCCGCATCACTGGATGACCCGTAGTCAGAGTGACAGCAGCAATACTGACCTGGTATACTGCTGTCTCCCGCATCACTGGATGACCCGTAGTCAGAGTGACAGCAGCAATACTGACCTGGTATACTGCTGTCTCCCGCATCACTGGATGACCCGTAGTCAGAGTGACAGCAGCAATACTGACCTGGTATACTGCTGTCTCCCGCATCACTGGGAGACCCGTAGTCAGAGTGACAGCAGCAATACTGACCTGGTATACTGCTGTCTCCCGCATCACTGGATGACCCGTAGTCAGAGTGACAGCAGCAATACTGACCTGGTATACTGCTGTCTCCCGCATCACTGGATGACCCGTAGTCAGAGTGACAGCAGCAATACTGACCTGGTATACTGCTGTCTCCCGCATCACTGGGTGACCCGTAGTCAGAGTGACAGCAGCAATACTGACCTGGTATACTGCTGTCTCTCGCATCACTGGATGACCCGTAGTCAGAGTGACAGCAGCAATACTGAACTGGTATACTGCTGTCTCTCGCATCACTGGATGACCCGTAGTCAGAGTGACAGCAGCAATACTGACCTGGTATACTGCTGTCTCCCGCATCACTGGATGACCCGTAGTCAGAGTGACAGCAGCAATACTGACCTGGTATACTGTTATCTCCCGCATCACTGGATGACCCGTAGTCAGAGTGACAGCAGCAATACTGACCTGGTATACTGCTGTCTCCCGCATCACTGGGTGACCCGTAGTCAGAGTGACAGCAGCAACACTGACCTGGTATACTGCTGTATCCCGCATCACTGGATAACCCGTAGTCAGAGTGACAGCAGCAATACTGACCTGGTATACTGCTGTCTCCCGCATCACTGGATGACCCGTAGTCAGAGTGACAGCAGCAATTCTGACCTGGTATACTGCTGTCTCCCGCATCACTGGATAACCCGTAGTCAGAGTGATAGCAGCAATACTGACCTGGTATACTGCTGTCTTCCGCATCACTGGATGACCCGTAGTCAGAGTGACAGCAGCAATACTGACCTAATATACTGCTGTCTCCCGCATCACTGGGTGACCCGTAGTCAGAGTGACAGCAGCAATACTGACCTGGTATGCTGCTGTCTCACGCATCACTGGATGACCCGTAGTCAGAGTGACAGCAGCAATACTGACCTGGTATGCTGCTGTCTCCCGCATCACTGGATGACCCGTAGTCAGAGTGACAGCAGCAATACTGACCTGGTATACTGCTGTCTCCCGCATCACTGGATGACCCGTAGTCAGAGCAATAGCAGCAATACTGACCTGGTATGCTGCTGTCTCCCGCATCACTGGATGACCCGTAGTCAGAGTGACAGCAGCAATACTGACCTGGTATACTGCTGTCTCCCGCATCACTGGATGACCCGTAGTCAGAGTGACAGCAGCAATACTGACCTGGTATACTGCTGTCTCCCGCATCACTGGATGACCCGTAGTCAGAGTGACAGCAGCAATACTGACCTGGTATGCTGCTGTCTCCCGCATCACTGGATGACCCGTAGTCAGACTGACAGCAGCAATACTGACCTGGTATACTGCTGTCTCCCGCATCACTGGATGACCCGTAGTCAGAGTGACAGCAGCAATACTGACCTGGTATACTGCTGTCTCCCGCATCACTGGATGACCCGTAGTCAGAGTGACAGCAAAAATACTGACCTGGTATACTGCTGTCTCCCGCATCACTGGATGACCCGTAGTCAGAGTGACAGCAGCAATACTGACCTGGTATACTGCTGACTCCCTCATCACTGGATGACCCGTAGCTCTGCTGGTGGATTGATCTGGAGCTCGGCGGCTGGCTGGGGACGACGGGCGCCTCTGGGTAGCTGGGGACGGTCCGCGCTGCGACACTCGGCGGCTCGCTTGCCGGTGGGGTGGGCTCGCTGTACGCTGGCGTTGTAGGTCCGCTGTCCACTTGTGCAGTAGCCGTGGGAGGTGCGGTGGACACCGGAGGCGGCGTGTAGGCGGCAGCAGTGGACTGTGGCAGGGATGAAGCGGCTTCAGTGGTGTAAGCGGGCGCAGACGAGGTGGCTGGCTGGCTGGAGACTACCTCAGGCGTTTGTGACGGGACCGGCAGCTCCGGCTCCGGGTCGGCAGAGGTCACCGGAGCGGCCGGAGTGTATGTCGTGGTCGGAGGTGTCCCCCGCTTTCCCGAGGCGTAGTAGGTTTTGGGCTTAGAGTGGCCACGGGGCGGGTACGGGCCCGGGCGGTGGTGGAAGTTCGGTGCAGGGCCGCGGTAACCACCCACGAACAGAGAGTGGTGGGGGTGGGAAGGGTGGGAAGGGTGGGAAGGGTGGGAAGGGTGGGAAGGGTGGGAAGGGTGGGAAGGGTGGGAAGGGTGGGAAGGGTAGGGACGGGGGTGGTACGGGGGCCGCGCAGCTGGTTGAGGAACCCGCGGGTGGATCGGTCGGGGAGGAGGGGAGGACTCCGCCGCCGTCTCCTGCTCAGATTCAGACTCGGTCGTGGGAGGCGCCTCAGCCACCGCCTCCCCCGGCTCAGCATCCCCAGCCGTCGTCTCCACCGCATGGACAGCTGTCTGGAAATACGCTGAGCTTTCCGTCTCTCCCTCTGCCGCGGCGGTCTGCGGCGCCGTAGTCGTCGATGTCGCTGCGGTCGTCAGAGGAGGCGCTACCGTCTCTGGCTCGGTCTCCGCAGATGGCGCTGCAGTAGTGGTCACAGCAGCCGGGCGCGGCGAGGCGTGCGGCGGCGGTGGTGGCGGATAGGGGTGGCCGTACGGGCGAATCAGAGCAGCAGGACCGTACGGACGAGGGCTGAAGCCGCCGCGCGGGCCCGGAGGCGGGTAGTGAGGGTAGGGTGGACCGGGTGGGAGTGGGGGTCGGTGGTGGGGGTGGAGAGGTCTACCCGGCCGGCCGAGAGGGTAGCCGGAAGGCTTTACAGCTGCAGCCATCTGCAGTCCTGCCGAGAGAGAGGGAGGAGAGAGGTAGTGTCAACGCAGCACCACTCTGTTCTGCTGTTATCAGTGGTCAAAACCCTCCAGCCTCTAGCTGACGTAGACCTATTATCGCCTCATAGCTAGCGGCGGTACCTCCTCGCTTACCTCTTACCTCAACCATCGGAGCCTCCTGGCAGAGTCGGAGTAGAAGCGGAGCTCATCCTGTGTGTGAGAAGCCGCACTACACAGATCACTACACCGGCCGCCAGTCAACGCTCTGCTCCCCCTCTCTCCCCTCTCTGCCCCCCCTCTCTCCCTCTCTCTCTCCCTCTCTCCCCCTTCTCCCACTCTCCACCTGCCGGCGGCGGTCAGTTTCCCTCCTGCTGTCACCCATCATCAATCTCTACTGCAGGACCATGGCTCTGGGACCATCTGTCCACCCGTCATCTTTCACCGGACGCGGTGACGCACACCGCGCCACTTTCGCCACTCAGCGCGCCGCGTTATGTCAGCGATGATCGTCACGCTCCCGGCAGAAATTGACGGCGTCCTGTCGATGACGCCGGCTGACGGTGAATTGCTCCAAATAGCTCCGGGTGGCTACCGCCGCGGGCCCCAGGACGGGGCGGCGGCCAAGCCTGACGCGGAAGAAGCGACAAATAACCACTCGTGTGGGCATTCGCTGATAAATAACTTCCGATGGGTGGAAAGAGCAATCTATTCGGTAAGCAGGCGATAGGGAAAGATTAGCTCAAACACCATTTCACACTTCGCAATCGTCAAAGTTGTCGACATTATGGTTTCGTTATTGACTTGTACAGAGTCCAAATCATCCACGATATTTTTCACATAGCACCTGACATGCGGAGATAAGTATTTTTCGATCTGAGCGATGTTGTATTTTTTATTTAAAAACAAAAATCAACTGCTATGCTTAGCTGGCAGCAGTTTTATGCTTCTCGTACATGTCTGCGTAAAAAACAAACACTATTGCGTAATCCAATTTTAACACATGACTGATCAGAACCAATTTACCTCTCTTTGCTGCATTGATCTACCGAGCATCACAAACTACCCTGGCCCGACCTAGATTGATCACGACCCATTATCCATGACGTATCGATCTCCAGCCGCTGCCACTGCGGACGACGGCCAGCCGACAACACAAAGGAATCCTCCCCCCTGACCTGTACGCGCCATTTAGACGCGGGGCGGCCATGTTACCCCATCGTTTCGCCTCCGCTGTCTGGCCGATGTGGTTCACACGCAGACAGACAGACAGACAGACGAGTGACAGGGGATGGTGCAACACGAGGACCGCGTTCAGGCCCGACCGGCGACCGTGGCTACAGAGCGGTGATTCCTAACTAGCGATCACGGATTCCTGACCACAGACGGCTGACTGGCTGACCGCAGACGACCATTAGTAAATGACCGGGATAAGACGTGATTAAGACGACCATGGGTAAATTACCTAGATAAGAGGTGATTAAGACGACCATTGGTAGATCACCGGGATAAGACGTGATTAAGACGACCATGGGTAAATTACCGGGATAAGACGTGATTAAGACAACCATTGGTAAATTACCGGGATAAGAGGTGATTAAGACGACCATTGGTACATTACCAGAGTCAGACGTGATTAAGACGACCATTGCTACATTACCGGGATAAGACGTGATTATGACGACCATTTGTAAATTACCGGGATAAAACGTGATTAAGACGACCATTGGTACATTACCGGGATTAGACGTGATTAAGACGAGCATTGGTATATTACCGGGGTAAGACGTGATTAAGGCGACTATTGGCACATTACCGGGATAAGACGTGATTAAGACGACCATTGGTAGATTATCGGGATAAGACGTGATTAAGACGACTATTGGTATATTACCGGGATAAGACGTGATTAAGACGACCATTGGTACATTACCGGGATAAGACGTGATTAAGACGACCATTGGTACATTACCGGGATAAGACGTGATTAGTTTGATTAGAGCGGAGTATAGGTATTGACAGACGTCAGGTTCGATCCGGCCACTAAACTAATGACAGTCTGAAGGTATGGAATGCAGCCGAAACTTTCCGAAAATGAAGCTGGATGAGTTCCTTGCTTTATGTTTACCATCGATCGTTTTTTATCAACCACCGGAACTAGTCAACAGCGGGAACAAATGAATTACGATACCTGCCACTCAAAATATTACAGTTGTAACTTTTTGCTTGGATATACCTAGGTACACAATGCTGATCCAGATCTTTAATTCTAATTAATGTATCCTAATTTAGAAACGCAAGGAAGATTAATACTTTATGCATGAAATCCGTCTGTTCACTCTTTTCATATTTGCCTGGGTCATTGCCTCAATGCCTTATGCTCAACGTATAACAAGAAGCTGTATGTACTTACATACGATAGAACAAGCAGATCGCAATTGTTAAACCATGCCTAATACGGCAATAAGCATTGACGAAACAGCTAAATGACATGCCTCTTTGTGGCAAGACAGATGAATCTCCCGCGGCCCCGCATGCATCGCTAGGTTCGATGGGAACAGCTGTGATACGGTGCCCCTGGGCTGGCGCTCACCGGTCAATTCAAGTTAATTTGACTAGTTCGTGTGCGATGTTTTATTACTGAATGACACCAGTGCTGCGTGTGGTTTGCATCGTGATGCGATTTATACGTTTCCTTTGCAGCAGGATTCATGCTTCGAAAAACATACCGTAATAAGGAAAAGTGTATCGAACAATTCCCTTCAACAAAGCATGCATAACCAATAAAGATCAGCTATTGCCTCCAGAAACGTTCCAAGTTATCATCTAGCGTTTGCATATTTTTTTGCCTTGGTTATTCATTGATAGCATGGGAGAAACCTTCAAAAACAAACCTTAAATAACCTAATGAAAACGTTTAACCCTCGCCCTACGGGTGGGGGGGGGGGGGGGCCTGACAGGCCCCCTCCTGCGGTTTTTCTTGAATAACTTTTGACACATGTAACACATCCAGTGGTGGAACTTTATGAAATCGGTTGGGGGGGGGGGGGGCCCAACGGCCGAATGCTCAAGTTGAAACTAAACGTCCAATACTATATATATGCATATGTAGTGTATAATTATTATATAATATACGTATTATACAACTATTACAATTATTACAATTGTGGAACTATTTTGTCCGTTTCATACAGGGAAAAAAAAAATATTCTCCAATTTCCTTGTTTCAGACCATAAAATTGAAAAATTACTTCACTGAAGTTGATAGGTAAACACTGACTGGTCATAACATTTTTTGAAGGACCAACACAATTTTGAAGCCGTTAAATGTTAAATTATCGCCATCGGTGGCCAATTAAAGGGTCATTGCCACCTTGCAGGCCAATATGGAGTTATTGGTGTGTATCGGCCGATTAAGCGTGTCCGATTTCACCTGCAAAATTTGGTTCCCGAAACTCCCCCATTATTTTTTTTTTTGCACCAGTCATGCTTGCCAAGCATTCGTAAAGTTGGAGTCGCCACATCTCTATTTAGAATCACTTCTTTGCAGACTGTTATTTTCTTTTGAATGTTGCAAACACAACATCACCATTCCGTCAGTGCACTTTAAAATTAAAAAGTGTATGCGGTTAATTATATTCTCAACAACCTTAGCCTCTTTCATAATAAAACAGCACGAATTGCTGTGGGTCGACTTTGGGACCGTAGGAGTTATGTGACCTATACCTTATAACACAGATATACTTTTCAACGTCAAGTCTCGGCGAATTCGTACGGGCTTGGGGGGGGGGGGGGGCGCCAATACCACAGCCAAACTGGATGAGAGCGGCCATCATGAATCTAGTACTGAGCACAGCTGGAACTAACGTTTTGGAGTCAGAAATAAATACAAAATGCTTTGCCGATACACTGCTTTATGTGCTGCAGGAGCAAGTTTGAGCTTGAGCATACATGATTGTTGAACAACACCATTCATTTAAGTTGCTTTTTAGAAATCCTCCGGAGGTGGCAATATCCCTTTAAGAATGCATCTGAAAAACACGTTCCTCATACATAATTGTCACATGCCAGACGGAGTCGGCAAAATTTAACTTACTCCGACTCCGGGAAAAAAATATCGACTTCAATAGACTCAGATTACGACTCCGAGTCTGCAAGACTGCTTCCGACCGACATGGCTCTCCCAGCCTGTTTAAGGGCTCTCCAAAATGCCCGAGAGCTTTCTCAGACTTGCACAGGGCCCTCTTAGGTCTGACAATGGCCCTCTTAGACAAGCGTAAGGCCCTCTCAGAACAGACGGTGGTCATCTCTGGTCGACCGATGATCCTCTCAAAGAAGCGGAGGGTCCTCTCTTAGGGATTTAGGGCTCTCTTAGACCGGAAAAGCGCCCCCCCCCCCTTGGACGATTAAGGGTCCTTTCAAACTGGTAAACATACCTTGCAGACAGGCAAAGGGCCCTATCAGGCATGACAAAGGTCATTTCAGAACGACAAGGAGCCTAAGGTTCTAAGGCCTGAAAAATACTGTATAAAACCAACTGATGCCCCTCTCAGACCGCTGGGTTCTTTCCGGCCTAGACAATGGCCCTCTAAGACCAGTCAGGGGCCCGCTCAGGCCTGGCAAGAGCCACTCGAGCCGACCGATGGCCCCCTCAGACCGACTGAGTTCTCATTCAGGCCGACCAAGGGCCCCCTCAAGCCGACCAAGGGACCCTCAAGTCGACCGAGAGTCCCCTAAGGCCGACAGAAGAGTCCCACATACACACTAGGGACCCCTTTAGGTCGACCGAGGGTCAATCAGGCCGATTAAGGGCCCCTCAGGCCAACCGAAGGCCTCCCCAAGCTGACCGAAGGCCCCTCAGGCCGTAAAAGCACCTCCTGAAACTGACCGAAGGCACCTCAGGCGGAAAAAGTTTTTCTTGCAAGTCGACTAAGACGACCGAGGGCCCTTCAAGCCGACCGAGAGCCGCCTCAGGCCACCAGAGGACTCCCTCAGGCAGACCAATGGCACATTCAGGCCGCCTGAGAGCCCTCAGGCCGACCAAGGAACCCTCATACTGAAAAAAACTTCAAGCTGGCTGAGGTCCCTTCAGACCGAACGAGAGCCACTCAGGCCGACCGAGGATTCCTCAGACCAACTGAAGGCCCCCTCAAGCTGACAGAGGGCCCCTCACGCCGACCGAGGTCCCCTCAGGCATGCCGAGGGCCCACTCAGGCATACCGAGGGCCACTTCGGCTAAGCGAGAGCCACTCAGGCCAACCGAGGGCCCCTTACGCCCACTCAGGGCCCATCACGCCAACCGAGGTCCCCTCAGGTATACCGAGGGCCACTCAGGCCGTCTGAGGTACCCTCAAGCCGACAAAGGGTCCTTCAGGCCGACAAAGAGCCCCTTAGACCGAATAAAAGCTCCTCAGACCGACCAAGGGCCCCCTCAAGCCGGCTGAGGTTCCCTCAAGCCGATCGAGGGCCCTTCAGGCCAACCGAGCTCCCACCCAGGCCGACAGAGTCCCCCCCTCCACCCCCCCGCAGGCCGAAGCAGAGCTCGTCAGTCCGACTGGACACACCTCAGGCCAACCAAGGGCCCCTCAAGCCGGCCGAGGTTCCCTCAAGCCGGCCGAGATTCCAAACAATTCAAACAAACAACAGTTCAAACAATGGCTCCTTAGGCCGACTGGGACCCCCTCGGGTGGACGAAGGAATCCCTCAAGTCGACGGAGTGCCCCCTCAGATCGACCGAGCTCCCCTCCAGGCCCAACGACGCTCGCTCATGCTGACCGAGGGTTCGTTTGGTCAACCAAGGACCCACTCAGGCCGACCTCGGTTAACCTCCTGTAAGAGCCATGGACCCCTAGCCCCCCTGGCCACGATGACCCCCATACCCGATGCCCTTGGCCCTTTGATGGCACGATCCCCTCGATGTTCCTCCGGATCAAACTATTATTTTAGCATGGATGTTGGATATTTAGGATATTGCGACAACAGAGAGCCAAAAAGGCTGCATAAAATATCAGCCTTATTTCAGGTAACCAATATATTTATAACAAATTCCATTGAACACCATTTAAATAGAGCACTCCGATCGCTAATTCGTCATGCTCAATGCCTCCACTATTCGCTAATCTGAACGCTTGAACCTTGTATCTACGGACTTGTTAGCAGAAGAGAATCCATGCTACCAACTTACCCATTATATCATAATCGAAAAGCAGTCGCAGATGGAATCGCAATGCTCGTATACTTCTAAGATGGAATACTCCTCAGATGGAATCACATCTTGATATGATGAATTACGCAAAATTAAAAACAGAACAATCTATACGGGTAGTCCTTTAAAATTTTAGAGGGGCACAAATTTTGGAAAACATTGGGGGGGGGGGGGGGGTGGGGGGCCGGAGCACCATTGGGGGGGGGGATGGGGGGCTCATCTCAGCATTGGAGGGGCTCGAGCCCTCCCAAAGAGATATAAAGTTCCGCCCCTGAGCGCATCGTGCCGAAATTTTTAGTATCTGAGTTTACAACAATTTTACGTATGCTGTACAAATTTAATTGAAGTTTGTCAAAAATTTGGGGAAAAATCATGTTTTGATGACGTCATGTTGATGGAAAAACGATAAATATTTGAAAAATCGTAGAAACAGAGTTTTAAAGCAAATTGCAAACACAATTTACCAAAAATAAAAAAATGGAATTTTCTTCAAAATGGCAATCTCAGATTTTCAGCAATTTTTGTTTTTGACTCCTAAAATATAAAAAAAACGATTTTGTTTTTAAAATCATCACAAAATTAAAATTCAGAGATGTTAGAAAACCGGAATATATGTGAGAAATATGTATATGGACGATATCCAAACCAATTTTAAAGCAATATCTCTATTTTTGATGGAGTGATGGCTCTCTAAGTGTAAGAAACTCAAGACGTCATTTTATTAAAATAGCTTCTTTGACTTTTTTGACAAATTACGAACAAAAACACCTTTTCTGTATTTCTGAGACAAAACTGGTTTAGGAACATTCCTTTTTATTTACATTAATTAATTTCTAATTTTGATCCGATCGCTGTTCTGGACGTGGTCGAGCCGAGGTCATTCACTTGACCTGGAAGGTCACCCATTGACCTGAAACCTAAAATTCGCATACTGTTGGATTCTTCTCATGACCATGCTGGTTCTTACAGCATTGCTCTAAGTTGCTTGGTTCGGAAGTTAACAGGGGGTCTGTCAGGCCCCCCCTAGGGCGAAGGTGAAAAAAGATCCCGTAGGGCGAGGGTTAAGACAAACAAGGCTGGTGTTCAATCGGAACTGATATCTTCAAAAGTTGAAGGAAAAGATACCAACCACAGGACAATGGACCGTGGAGGCGCAAGAGGCCCCCACTACTCAGTGTGCGAGGAGCTCGCTAATATCTAGTTTAATTGTAGTTATATAGGACCTCCAATTGTTTGTCGACAACAGCTAGCCTATGAACCAGCAATTTTCCATTAACTGCAGTGACTAAAAGGAGTAATAGCGAGCTTTTGAAACAATGGTTTCCTCAGCCCCAGTGATAACGGGTCACTCGAAATGTGAAAAATGGTGCCAGTTACACCAGCACCAGACAATCATGGTATACACACCCGTTTCCACAAATCGTCGACAGCCAATCGTCGACAATTCGTCATTACGAAGAAATTACCTCATCAATCCTAAACAAGGGACATCAACTGCATACGCGTTAAATGCCATACTTCAACACCACAACATAAACAACTGTGCTTGGCTTTATGTATAAAATAATATGACAGACAGTTGGGACATCCGACAATTTAATCGGGAAGGGCCACAACGCGTGTTCGGCTTAACGACGCTTCGTGCCTAACGTCTAACGTCTAACGTCTAACGTCTAACGTCTAACGTCTAACGTCTAACGTCTAACGTCTAACGTCTAACATCTAACCTCTAACGACTAACGTCAGACGTCTAACGTCTAACGTCTAACGTCTAACGTCTAACGTCTAACGTCTAACGTCTAACGTCTAACGTCTAACGTCTAACGACTAACGTCAGACGTCTAACGTCTAACATCTAACGTCTAACGTCTAACGTCTAACGTCTAACGTCTAACGTCTAACGTCTAACGTCTAACGTCTAACGTCTAACGTCTAACGTCTGACGTATAATTAAGCCCATATTAAGTGACATCTTCACTTCACGCCCATCATGTGCCGTGGGGAAATGACCAGCGGTCAGCATCATAGACAGACGTATGGATACAATGACAAACAGACAGACAGACAGACATACAGACAGACAGACAGACAGACAGACAGACAGACAGACAGACAGACAGACAGACAGACAGACAGACAGACAGACAGACAGACAGACAGACAGACAGACAGACAGACAGACAGACAGACAGACAGACAGACAGACAGACAGACAGACAGACATACAGACAGACAGACAGACAAACAGACAGACAGACAGACAGACAGACAGACAGACAGACAGGCAGACAGGCAGACAGGCAGACAGACAGACAGGCAGACAGGCAGACAGACAGACAGACAGACAGACAGACAGACAGACAGACAGACAGACAGACAGACAGACAGACGTGTGGTGCGCGTGTGGGCAGACAGCTGGCCGTGCGGGTCACGTGGTTACATAATACCACCGGCGGGAGTGGAGTCTGCCGCTGCCCGCTCACGCGTGCTCTAGGTATCCCGGGCTGATCCAGCTGGGTGGAACCGAACTCGCCTCGCGATGGTCATGATTCACACCTAATTTAATGATACACAAGGACAAAGCAGCGATGCGAGATGATTGCTACTGTTTGCTATTATATAAGTGAGAGAAAGGGGAAAATTGTGTGTCAGAAATAACATCACTTGATGTTTTATTAGATCTTTCGTAAATCAGCTTAAGATCCACCGGAAATAGCAAAGTGATAGATTGGACAAATCAGACATGACATTGGTCTCCGAATAAACACAATGCAGGTAGTTTCACCAAAGAGGTTGCTCGCAAGTTCGGATACGAGCGCTATTCAAGAGCAAGAACTTTATGAACGGATTTGTCCTGTTCAGTCCTCCATACAACTAACTAAAAAATTTAGGTTTGACTGAGAATGTTATATTGAAACGTTTCATGTGTTAATATAACATAAACATGAATTAATTTTGCGACGCATTTGCTGCATGCAGTTCCAAATTTATTAGTATAACAGATACCTTGGAATTGCCAAATCATCTGAGTTCCTTGGGATGCATAACGCAAGGGAAACCGGAGAGCAATTTGGCTGGGCCTTTATGTCTATACAATTGTGTTCTTCTAGAACTTTGAAGGTGGCAATTCAATCACTTACGTTGCAGACAAGTCTTTTTCAAGAATTACATCAATATCCAGAGGGGGAAAAATAAGGAGAGTTGTATGCAGTGTTCGTCACGGGCCCACCAACCCCCAGCCCGGCCCGGCCCAGACCCATGAACACCAAGCTCAGGTCCGGACCAGGCCCGGTCAAATTCATACTATTGAGGCCCAGGGCCGGTCAGGCCCGTTCTGATTAAGCATATCATTATTTTCACCAAATTTGCAATAATTATCCTAGCATATTTACTTGTATACTATAAATGTGGAACAATGAACAAACTATGCTAACCAAAAACAACAAAAAGCCACAGCCACAGCAACAGTGTGTTGCTGTGTAGGTGAACTGCCGGTTAAAATATTTTTGAGCTCTGACCTGAGCTTGTGCGACGCGCGCATTACTTCAAAATTGTCAGGCCCAGGCCCATCCAGAACCCAGTGATTTCCTTAAAGTTGAGGCCCGGCCCCGGCCCAACCCAGGCCCAGCCAATGGCCCATAGAGCCAGCCCAGCCCATGGCGAACTCTGGTTGTATGAATGGAAATACAGGTAAGATGCAAACACATGTTTTGCTGTTAGGAGTCTCGTTTAAGTGGCCGGCCTTACATTTATTCGTATCCATGACCGGTTGCTTGCCGTCATTTAGCGAATAGCATCCCATGGAATCATCTAGTAATTTTAACCGGAAGAGGCTATCTAATGTACATGACAGAACAATAGCAATAGGATTTAGAGGTCTGTGTTAGGCCAGTAATGCACTTCAAAATTAGAAGGCTAAAATAAACTAAATACACAATAAAATAAAAACATCCACGATCCGATTGCAATTGAAATGTCCCATAAGGCATAAGATCTCAACCATTTTATATCCAATCAAACTGACTGCAACATGTCACACTCACCTGGGACATAACATGCCTGCATTTGAACGGACCGTCACAAGATAGTCAAACAAACCAAACGTGCACCGTTGTCGGCATTGAACCGTTACCTATATCCACTATCAGTCTGTACTCACCGGTGACCAAGGCGAGAGCCGCCGCCAGACCCATGACGAATCTCGATGTCCTGCCCGTGTCGGTACCCACTGTCAACTGCCGTTCACGGGAGTCGGCCAGGACAATATCACTGCTGCCTCACTCTCTCTTCTCGGCCCCGCGGCGACCGCCCGAGGGACCGCAGTAGCCTCCTGTGACGTATGATCCGCCCCCCCGCTCTCCCTCCTCCTAACTGCCACTCTCCACTATACTTGCTCCTCCTGATCACCGCCCGCGGACCTCAGTAGCCTCCGGTCACGTATGATCCGCCCCCCCTCTCCCTCTCCCTCACTGCCACTCTCCACTATACCTGCTCCTCATGTTCGCCGCCCGGGGGACCTCAGTAGCCTCCGGTCACTTATTCCCCGCCCCCTCTCCCCCTCTCCACTATACCTGCTCCTCCTGATCGCCTTGCGGGGAAAGCATTGGTGAGGGTGTGATGCTGTCGAACTTGCTGTTCCTGTGATAGGAATCGAACGATGATTTTCCAGACTGACATCAGGAAATTGCCTCTCATGCGGTGCGACAACCACAATGTGCGCTGTTTGTACCGATAATGTTAATGTTTGCTGGTTTTGTAGGCAAATTGTTGGCGATGCTGGCAAGATCAGAGGGCTCTTAAACTTAAATGTTTGTCAGATCTGGATATATTTTATTTTTCACGGCGAAAGGGACTAGTTCTAGCCAAGCTGAGGTTTGCCAACATGCCTATATTAGCAGTGCCTTGAAAGGGCATGTCTTTGAGCAAAGCAAACAGTTGAGTGAATGTTGGCATTTAAGCAGCTCACAAACTCCAGGTTTGAAAATATTGGGAAATATCTGTTTGGTAGGACACTTCTCTGAAATTATATAACTTGAGTTTTGGGGTGAAACGTGGATGTGTGTTAAAAGCCGAGTTAACGATGCTATTGATACAATGTAGCTAATAATGTAATTTTATCACGTTTTTCATTGTTTGACGCATCGGCATGGAAACAAGGGGGGGGGGGCATGACCTCTCACGTTTCGGTTATTTGTTTTATATAATATTTTATTTCGCTAGGTGGGATTTTTTTGACGGCACAAGGTTCCCCAAGACGTGAAGAGCCCATGGTTGCAAAGACGTCTTCCATAGTGGGGGTTGGGTAAATTTGTGAGGGTAAATTAGTATGGGAAAGCGTTTATAATGATTACAATAGCCAAAATATACGTAATGTCCGAGCATGTTTTGTGAAGCTGATTTAATTGCATCTTTCTCCAATCTTTAAAGAAGACGTTTTGTAGCTTTGAACCGCAAGGGTTCTAATCATGATATAATGCATTAATATTCGCGAGAGATAATGCTTGGGATCAAAATGACGGGAATCAAACTGATCTGCTCACTCATATAGGTATTCTGATTAGGTCTGATGATGAACACGACGTCACGTATGAAATACAATCAGTGGCGGATCTACAGTTGGGCAAAATGGGCAATCCCCCCAACTAAAAATCGGTAGGGAAACTTTGACCCCCCACCCCCCCAACAAAAAATGAAGACAAAGAAGTCCCGACTTGAAAATCCCGAAACATCTTGAATCTGAGTAAAATGGTTGTTTGTATCAAAATAAAATAATTTTCAGACAATATATACTGAAATGCTTCATGTCTAGCAGCTCTATTGTTGCACTGAAGCATTTTATTTTGATCCATCAGTGCGTATATTTCAACCTGGATACGACAGTCTCGAGGCTTTACTGTGTACAGTACTACCGGTGACGTCATTTGGCGATCTGCGCAGAGGTTGCGCACTAGGATAATACTACCTGCAATTTGTACGACCTTGAACGCGCCACGAGATTCCGTTTTGTTTTGGGGGGACGGTTTGTTTCCAGGGCAATTTGGTTCCGTGGTTTGGTTCAGTTTACGCACAGTATACGGAGTTTACGTTCGAAGTTCCGGTGTGCTGGTAAAATCGTGGGCTGCCTACTCTACTAGGGAGTGTCAAGTTATCATCGGGATGCGTGTTGAGCGGCCGGACTCCGAACCTCTAGACATCCCTAAACTGGTCAGTGGCGAATTTACATTAGGGCAAAACACGTAATTGGGGCATTCCATGACAGATCGACCAAGCCATAACACCATACATCTCAGATTTCGACCAAATTACATTTCGGGGGTTATCTGGGCCGTATATTTACATGATTAAATTTTCAGCTCCGTCCGTCAAACGGTTTTCGAGTTACAGCCTTGGGCAACTTTGTTATGTTATGCAAAACTCTAATTTTCAGAGGGCAATATCTCCCATCTAAATCATGCGAGTCATATAAACCTATATATCTTCAGAATCGCCAGGAATAATATATTAATATGATATATCATTTTTCGAAAGTACGAAAATTTTGGAATTTGTACATGTGATCTTAGGTCAGGTCACGTGATTTTATAATGTGGCCATTTAAAATTCGGATTTATTTTTCTTGCCAGAATCGACTTCGATACACTGGCCTTCGATGGTAAGGAAGTTGAAGATAGGTTTTCCTCTAAATATTCTAAGTATATTTTTTTGGGGAAAATCATGGTCATGGTCATGGTCATGGTCTCAACTGCATTCTATTTTTCTCGCCGAGCTGCATTCAATGGTGCAAAGAATGACCACCGCAAGTCACTGAATGACCTAAAGATCACGTGACCTGAGGTTGATTATCCAAATGACCTGTCTTGATTATACAATATATCATTTGTTGACATTTTCGTCAAAGTTGTATATTTGGCAAAGTTGAAGAAAAAAATCGGGAAGACACTTTTAACTATTATTATAACATTTTCGGTCTGGAAATAAAAATGATAAACATGTGATGTCATGAAGACCCACAGACCCCTCTATCTGTGAAATATTGAATTATGTCATCACGTGATCTTGATCACTGAGCGGAATAGGTTGTCACGTGATTCAAAGCGCTTGCACCCTCAAATTCCACCTAAGAAAAATAACGAATTTTAACTGAGAACAGAACGAAATCACGTGACCTGACCTGAGGTCACATGCCAAAATTTCGACACTTTCATTCGAGTTCTCATAAAAAGATTGCATTACATTAATTTGTGGTTAATGGCGATTCTGATGATACATAGGCTTACATAATTCGAATTATTTATATGGAAGATATCGCCCGAGGAACCGATACAAATTAAAGCTTTACGCGACATGAAAGAGATGCCTGAGACTATAACTCGAAAACCGTTCTACGGACGAGGCTGGAAATTTTACAGCGTGAATATATACCCAGACACCCAGACAACCCCCGACACCTAGCCAAATCGAAATATGATAAGTAGGATGTTATGGTTCTGTCGATCTGACGTGGACTGCACCGCGTGACCTCTGGTCACGTGACCTTAAGGTCACAATTATTTATATGGGAGATAAACTGATGCTATATATCATTAAAATAAGATCGACGATATAAGCATAATTCCGTTTAATAGAGCTCTCTAGCACAATTACGTGCAAAGTTATTACCTAAGACAAATTATAATAATTATTATGGTGATAATGGTGATAATTATTTTTCAAATAAAAAAAATATAAATACACTATTTAGATTTTAAAAAAAACTATCACCACTTTTGTAAACATCGAAGGCTTATGTATCGATGTCGATTCTGGCATGGAAAAAACCCGAATTTTAAATGGGTCACATTATAAAATCACCTGATTTGACCTGAGATCACGTGTTGAGATTCCCAAATTTCGAATTTTCCAAAAATGATTACATCATAATAATCCGTTGTATCTGATGATTCTGATGATATATAGGTTTAAATGACTCGCATGATTTAGATGGGAGATAATGCTCGCTGAAATTTAAGGTTTTGCTTGACATTACAAATATGCCCGAGGCTGTAACTCCAAAACCATTTGGAGGACGGGCTGAGAAGTTTGCAGCGTGAATCTACAGCCCAGATAACCCCCGACACGTAGTTTTATCGAAATATGAGATGAACGGTGTTATTTCGAGATTGTTTTGGTCGATTTGTCCTGGAATGCCCCATTTGCCCCCCCCCCCCTCCCCCAAAGAAAAAAATCGGTAGGCAAACGCATGTGTTTGCCCCCTCCCCAACCGTTCCGAGAGATTGTGATTTTTGTTCCGGGAAGCTGAGATTTACCCCCCCCCCTCCCCTGCTCAACGACTCTTTCACGCTAACGACGACCCGACGCCACCCCCCCTCAACGACTTTTTGCACCTTCTACATATAAAGTGTTTTCCATTTTTCCATGTAGCTGCTATCGTTCAGCGACTAATTCATACCCGAAGAGAAATTTTGATTCTCACAAAAAAAAATGATAAGCAGATGAAGGCAGTTGAATGTGGGTCGGTAGGTAAACACTATACAAGGCGGTCGGACGCTCTGATGGGTAGACTCTCCCGCAAGACACCAAATATATAGATAACCTGGTGGGTAGACTCTCCCGCAAGACACCAAATATATAGATAACCTGATGGATAGACTCTCCCGCAAGACACCAAAGATATAGATAACCTGATGAGTAGACTCTCCCGCAAGACACCAAATATATAGATAACCTGATGGGTAGACTCTCCCGCAAGACACCAAAGATATAGATAACCTGATGGGTAGACTCTCCCGCAAGACACCAAATATATAGATAACCTGATGGATAGACTCTCCCGCAAGACACCAAAGATATAGATAACCTGATGGGTAGACTCTCCCGCGCAAGACACCGAAGATATAGATAACCTGATGGGTAGACTCTCCCGCAAGACACCAAAGATATATATAACCTGATGGATAGACTCTCCCGCAAGACACCAAATATATAGATAACCTGATGGATAGACTCTCCCGCAAGACACCAAAGATATAGATAACCTGATGGGTAGACTCTCCCGCGCAAGACACCAAAGATATAGATAACCTGATGGGTAGACTCTCCCGCAAGACACCAAAGATATAGATAACCTGATGGGTAGACTCTCCCGCAAGACACCGAAGATATAGATAACCTGATGGGTAGACTCTCCCGCAAGACACCGAAGATATAGATAACCTGATGGGTAGACTCTCCCGCAAGACACCAAAGATATAGATAACCTGATGGGTAGACTCTCCCGCAAGACACCAAAGATATAGATAACCTGATGTGTAGACTCTCCCGCAAGACACCGAAGATATAGATAACCTGATGGGTAGACTCTCCCGCAAGACACCAAAGATATAGATAACCTGATGGATAGACTCTCCCGCAAGACACCAAAGATATAGGTAACCTGATGGGTAGACTCTCCCGCGCAAGACACCAAAAATATAGATAACCTGATGGGTAGACTCTCCCGCGCAAGACACCAAAGATATAGATGACCTGATGGGTAGACTCTCCCGCAAGACACCAAATATATAGATAACCTGATGGGTAGACTCTCCCGCAAGACACCAAAGATATAGACACGGGCCACAGCCCGTGACGTTGACTACCAAGCCCTGCGAGACACCGTCATGGCTGGATTCCCCGAGCACCGGCACGAAGTACCACCTCCTTTGCGGCCCTACTGGGGAGTCCGCAGCATGCTAGCTGTCGATGACGACTTTGTCGTGTATGGCCCGCGGATGATCATCCCGGCCAGTCTCCGCTATGAAGTCCTCACCCGTATGCACGACTTGCATCTGGGCATGGAGAGGACTAAACGTCGAGCCCGCCTGTGCGTGTTCTGGCCGGGCATCGACCGCGACTTCACCAATACCGTCTCGTCTTGCCCGAGCTGCCGACAGCTGGCGTCCAGTCAGTGCAACGAACCGCTGAGGCAGGAGGACGACCAGCCGAGTCGCGTGTTTGAGTCCGTGTCGGCGGATTACTTCCACGTGGCCGGACGGACGTATCTTGATACGTGGATCGGCTGCCGGGGTGGCCGTATGTGACGGTTTACCCCAGAATCGCCTCAGCCGACCATCTGACGAAACAGCTGCGGAAGATCTTCGCGCAAAGCGGGGTTCCAGTGCTGCTCCGGACGGACGGCGGACCGCAGTTCGCTTCGTCAACGCTGCGCCGGTTCTTGGACCGTCCGCTACGAGATGTCGTCCCCGCGGTACCCCCGCTCCAATGGTCACGCTGAGGCCACTGTGAAGACCACCAAAAAGCTGAGCATCGCAGCGTCAGCACGAGGCCAGCTAGATGATGAACAGCTCGACAGGGGTCTCCTGGAACTGCGGAATACGCCACGGGCCGATGGTCGATCGCCCGCCCAGACCCTGTTTGGGCACCCGTTACGGTCGGGTGTGCCCACTCATCACCGCGCGTATGCTCCTGAGTGGCAGCGCCCGCCGATGTGTGTGCCGCCAAGGCCGCCGACATTCAGGAGGGGTTCCGGCTCCGTCACAACGCCTCAGCGCGCCCGCTCTCGTGCAGGTCCTCAGCGCGACGTGCAGGACACCGACACCGGCCACTGGGACAGGAGAGGTGTGATCGTCGGAGTCGGACAACGCCGGACATACCTGGGGAAGCTGCCAAGCGGCAGAATCTACTGGCGGAACCGCCGCTTCCTGCGGCCTCACCGTCCACTGCTGGCGAGTGGCTTTGAGCCACCAGCCGCCGTCAGCACGACCCATCCGCCGCCTGTCAGCCGCGAGACGGCTGCACCGGCAGCCACACTCCGTCGCAGCAGTCGCCAGCGCCGACAATCGCAGCGCATCACAGTGCGCTGGGATACCGCCACCTACGTCTTAAGTGCAGCGCGTGTCAGCTGTTGATGGATTGATCTCCGGCGCACGTCTGCTGGCTCACAAACGCTGTGGTGGAACCACATCAGGGCTTTATGAATCACAGCAAAAGCGCTGTAGATTGGATAAATTCCTTCCCCACTCGGTCGTTTTATTAGTAAGAAACGCAACGGCATGTTACTGTTATTGAATATGCGTGTAATTTCCGAGCGGTTGTGCACTAAGACACCATAACAAGGGGCTGTGTAACCGTAGGTATGATCCGCCATCAACCAATGTACGAACTGCATGCATCTTGAACGCACTCTTCAAGTAACGGACACTTAATTATACAACGGCATTCCAGACCGCTGCATGCAAAATTGTTTGTCTAACGCCTTCACATGAATCAAATGCGTAACTGCGTTTCAGAGTTTATAAACTGCTGTTGTGATAAACCATTGGCAAAATAGCATGTTATGGTTCATATTTAGTTGAAGTAAGCAAAACAAGGAATGTAATGTTAAACAGCAACGATGAAATGCTTCGTATATTTGAACCTCCTTGCATGCAACATACATTACAGTAGCACACATCGACACTATTGGTATTAATAATCCATCTGTCGGTATTACGAATCATGCTTATGAATATAAGGAAATAAAAATACATTTCTCATAATCACATATTTAAATACATTAAAAATAAATTATACAACTATGACATCCACGTGCATGAACGTTGACGACAAATGTTTTATACATGATGATTGGTCAAGTACTTTGATCGTGAAGTATTTTGAAATACTTTTTTGCTTTGTGAAATTAGTTACGACTTAAGTCGGATTAGTCTGATCGAAGAATAAGCCAATGTGAGATGTTGAGGATAAATGTATATGGGAATGCAAAATTCAAATGGATTTTGTTAAAAAAATGGTAACAAGACTTATTCGGTGAATTTTGTTTTCAACCGAAAAAGCAGTAATTATTCCTAAGGACATGATTTAAACAGAAATATGAATATCATCGTTATTTCTTTTTCCACAAAAAAACCATCGTGTTTAAATTCCTAAGCAACGTTCAGTAGATGTACTCTGTGTCGTAACCAATGTCGTGTGAATATCGAAAGCCCTCTAAAACGAACCTCATCAATGACTAACAAAGGTGCGGTGATCTACCCACTAAAATCTCACATACCGAGTCAAATCCAGCCACGCAACGACGCACTAAAATCTCACATACCGAGTCAAATCCAGCCACGCAACGACGCACTAAAATCTCACATACCGAGTCAAATCCAGCCACGCAACGACGCACTAAAATCTCACATACCGAGTCAAATCCAGCCACGCAACGACGCACTAAAATCTCACATACCGAGTCAAATCCAGCCACGCAACGACGCACTAAAATCTCACATACCGAGTCAAATCCAGCCACGCAACGACACACTAAAATCTCACATACCGAGTCAAATCCAGCCACGCAACGACACACTAAAATCTCACATACCGAGTCAAATCCAGCCACGCAACGACGCACTAAAATCTCACATACCGAGTCAAATCCAGCCACGCAACGACGCACTAAAATCTCACATACCGAGTCAAATCCAGCCACGCAACGGCACACTAAAATCTCACATACCGAGTCAAATCCAGCCACGCAACGACACACTAAAATCTCACATACCGAGTCAAATCCAGCCACGCAACGGCACACTAAAATCTCACATACCGAGTCAAATCCAGCCACGCAACGACGCACTAAAATCTCACATACCGAGTCAAATCCAGCCACACAACGACGCACTAAAATCTCACATACCGAGTCAAATCCAGCCACACAACGGCGCACTAAAATCTCACATACCGAGTCAAATCCAGCCACACAACGACGCACTAAAATCTCACATACCGAGTCAAATCCAGCCACACAACGGCACACTAAAATATCACATACCGAGTCAAATCCAGCCACGCAACGACGCACTAAAATCTCACATACCGAGTCAAATCCAGCCACGCAACGACGCACTAAAATCTCACATACCGAGTCAAATCCAGCCACGCAACGACGCACTAAAATCTCACATACCGAGTCAAATCCAGCCACGCAACGACGCACTAAAATCTCACATACCGAGTCAAATCCAGCCACGCAACGACGCACTAAAATCTCACATACCGAGTCAAATCCAGCCACGCAACGGCGCACTAAAATCTCACATACCGAGTCAAATCCAGCCACGCAACGACGACTAGGTATTTGTAAACGCTCTACCTATAAACTCTCAGTGGACCCGTTCCAAACTGATTTCGGATGGTGCGGACACTTCAACCCAGGCTCAGGATCTACATGTAAATACGATATTTGTGCGTCTTTCTGCCTGATTGTCCACATGGCGACTCCCTGAGAGCGAGGAGCGGTTTCTTGATGACCTGATGAGGTATCATCCAACCTGTCAGCAGACTGGTACACCAGTCGTGTAGTACTGGTCCATCACTGCGCTCCGTCGGCCTGTGGCAGCGCGTGGTACTATTGCGCTCCGTCGGCCTGTGACAGCGCGTGATATTATTGTGTTCCGTCGGCCTGTGGCAGCGGGTGATATTATTGTGTTCCGTCGGCCTGTGGCAGCGCGTGATATTATTGTGTTCCGTCGGCCTGTGACAGCGCGTGATATTATTGTGTTCCGTCGGCCTGTGGCAGCGCGTGATATTATTGTGTTCCGTCGGCCTGTGGCAGCGCGTGATATTATTGTGCTCCGTCGACCGGTGGCAGCGCGTAGTACTATTGCGCTCCGTCGGCCTGTGGCAGCGCGTGATATTATTGTGTTCCGTCGGCCTGTGACAGCGCGTGATATTATTGTGTTCCGTCGGCCTGTGGCAGCGCGTGATATTATTGTGTTCCGTCGGCCTGTGGCAGCGCGTGGTACTATTGCGCTCCGTCGGCCTGTGACAGCGCGTGGTATTATTGTGCTCCGTCGGCCTGTGGCAGCGCGTGATATTATTGTGCTCCGTCGACCGGTGGCAGCGCGTAGTACTATTGTGCTCCGTCAGCCTGTGGCAGCGCGTGGTACGGGTGCGGCCCCTGGGAGTAGGGCTGCGGCGACAGGGGCTCGGAGGCGGCGGCGGGCCCGGCGCCGCGCCTCTGGCCGTACGAGACGGCCGGAGCCGGCTGGTAGAGGTCAGCGTTAATGCCGTACTGGGACTCGGAGGCGGCGCAGTTGACGTTGAACCACCAGTCGCAGACGCGGGTCTGCTGGGAGAAGACGGTGCCCACGGGACACAGGAACGACGTGCGACTGACGCCGCGCCCGCAGTAGTGCCACACCTGCGGAAAAGGACATCCAAAGTCAACAGTCTTCATCATCATGGTATCGCAGTCACAGGCTCACTCGCACATAGTCTAGAGTATTACAATGGCAGGCCCACACTCATATTGCATGCTTACAGTCATAAACATGTGTTCGTAGTCTCACAGTGGTTCAGAGCTTCAGATTCATCATAGCAGCTACACGCTAACAGCTGCAGTCTGAAGGCTAGGTTATAAGTTATAGACTAGACATAGTATAATCCAACCAGCTCCGAGCATCAGAGCTGCAGTATTACCTGGCAGGAGGCTTCCTGGTCCGCGTAGTAGCCGGGTATTTTGTCGTCGCACGTGAAGCTGGTCTTGGGTACCTCCGACAGAGTCGGGTAGTCCACGTTGGCACGTCCTGGTGTAAAACATACCGACATTTGTTATGTGTCATTCTGACATTTTATATTTCTGTTAAATCGGCCTCAATACTGTTGGGTGTTATTTGTTTGTTGTCGGCCTTTTTTGTATATGTAGCAGGTTCGCTGCCAACTTTCCAGTAACTGTTTCAGACAACACCGAAGATTACCTTCGATTTCTTACATATTTCTGAAGATGTCCTCGGAAAAGTATTGAACTCGAAAATCGGTTACGGCAAGAGCCTAACATATGACATATTTGAGGCATTTCATCCCCAGCATGCAGAATTTAGCACAGCGTGGCTCAAATGTTTAAAACTCTAATTGAGGTATCTGAATACGATGGAAGGTAGAACCTTACTTTAGAACCTGACACACTGAAGTCATCAGGATAGTGTGGTAGCCAGAGTGACAGCAGCAATACTGATCTGGTATACTGCTGTCTCCCGCATCACTGGATGACCCGTAGCCAGAGTGACAGCAGCAATACTGACCTGGTATACTGCTGTCTCCCGCATCACTGGATGACCCGTAGTCAGAGTGACAGCAGCAATACTGACCTGGTATACTGCTGTCTCCCGCATCACTGGATGACCCATAGTCAGAGTGACAGCAGCAATACTGACCTGGTATACTGCTGTCTCCCGCATCACTGGATGACCCGTAGTCAGAGTGACAGCAGCAATACTGACCTGGTATACTGCTGTCTCCCGCATCACTGGATGACCCATAGTCAGAGTGACAGCAGCAATACTGACCTGGTATACTGCTGTCTCCCGCATCACTGGATGACCCGTAGTCAGAGTGACAGCAGCAATACTGACCTGGTATACTGCTGTCTCCCGCATCACTGGATGACCCGTAGTCAGAGTGACAGCAGCAATACTGACCTGGTATACTGCTGTCTCCCGCATCACTGGGAGACCCGTAGTCAGAGTGACAGCAGCAATACTGACCTGGTATACTGCTGTCTCCCGCATCACTGGATGACCCGTAGTCAGAGTGACAGCAGCAATACTGACCTGGTATACTGCTGTCTCCCGCATCACTGGATGACCCGTAGTCAGAGTGACAGCAGCAATACTGACCTGGTATACTGCTGTCTCCCGCATCACTGGGTGACCCGTAGTCAGAGTGACAGCAGCAATACTGACCTGGTATACTGCTGTCTCTCGCATCACTGGATGACCCGTAGTCAGAGTGACAGCAGCAATACTGACCTGGTATACTGCTGTCTATCGCATCACTGGATGACCCGTAGTCAAGAGTGACAGCAGCAATACTGACCTGGTATACTGCTGTCTCCCGCATCACTGGATGACCCGTAGTCAGAGTGACAGCAGCAATACTGACCTGGTATACTGCTGTCTCCCGCATCACTGGATAACCCGTAGTCAGAGTGACAGCAGCAATACTGACCTGGTATACTGCTGTCTCCCGCATCACTGGATGACCCGTAGTCAGAGTGACAGCAGCAATACTGACCTAATATACTGCTGTCTCCCGCGTCACTGGGTGACCCGTAGTCAGAGTGACAGCAGCAATACTGACCTGGTATACTGCTGTCTCCCGCATCACTGGATGACCCGTAGTCAGAGTGACAGCAGCAATACTGACCTGGTATGCTGCTGTCTCCCGCATCACTGGATGACCCGTAGTCAGAGTGACAGCAGCAATACTGACCTGGTATACTGCTGTCTCCCGCATCACTGGATGACCCGTAGTCAGAGTGACAGCAGCAATACTGACCTGGTATACTGCTGTCTCCCGCATCACTGGATGACCCGTAGTCAGAGTGACAGCAACAATACTGACCTGGTATACTGCTGTCTCCCGCATCACTGGATGACCCGTAGTCAGAGTGACAGCAGCAATACTGACCTGGTATACTGCTGACTCCCTCATCACTGGATGACCCGTTGCTCTGCTGGTGGATTGGTCTGGAGCTCGGCGGCTGGCTGGGGACGACGGGCGCCTCTGGGTAGCTGGGGACGGTCCGCGCTGCGACACTCGGCGGCTCGCTTGCCGGTGGGGTGGGCTCGCTGTACGCTGGCGTTGTAGGTTCGCTGTCCACTTGTGCAGTAGCCGTGGGAGGTGCGTTGGACACCGGAGGCGGTGTGTAGGCGGCAGCGGTGGACTGTGACAGGGATGAAGCGGCTTCAGTGGTGTAAGCGGGCGCAGACGAGGTGGCTGGCTGGCTGGAGACTACCTCAGGCGTTTGTGACGGGACCAGCGCAGCCTCGGTGACCGGCAGCTCCGGCTCCGGGTCGGCAGAGGTCACCGGAGCGGCCGGAGTGTATGTCGTGGTCGGAGGTGTCACCCGCTTTCCCGAGGCGTAGTAGGTTTTGGGCTTGGAGTGGCCACGGGGCGGGTACGGGCCCGGGCGGTGGTGGAAGTTCGGTGCAGGGCCGCGGTAACGACCCACGAACGGAGACTGGTGGGGGTGGGGACGGTGGTGAGGGTGGGAAGGGTGGGAAGGGTGGGAAGGGTGGGAAGGGTGGGAAGGGTGGGAAGGGTGGGAAGGGTGGGAAGGGTAGGGACGGGGGTGGTACGGGGGTCGCGCAGCTGGGTGAGGAACCCGCGGGTGGATCGGTCGGGAAGGACGGGAGGACTCCGCCGCCGTCTCCTGCTCAGACTCAGACTCGGTCGTGGGAGGCGCCTCAGCCACCGCCTCCCCCGGCTCAGCATCCCCAGCCGTCGTCTCCACCACATGGTCAGCTGTCTGGAAATACGCTGAGCTTTCCGTCTCTCTCTCTGCCGCGGCGGTCTGCGGCGCCGTGGTCGTCGATGGTGCTGCGGTCGTCAGAGGTGGCGCTACCACCTCTGGCTCGGTCTCCGCAGATGACGCTGCAGTAGTGGTCGCAGCAGCCGGGCGCGGCGAGGCGTGCGGCGGCGGTGGTGGCGGATAGGGGTGGCCGTACGGGCGAATCAGAGCAGCAGGACCGTACGGACGAGAGCTGAAGCCGCCGCGCGGGCCCGGAGGCGGGTAGCGAGGGTAGGGTGGACCGGGTGGGAGTGGGGGTCGGTGGTGGGGGTGGAGAGGTCCACCCGGCCGGCCGAGAGGGTAGCCGGCAGGCTTTACAGCTGCAGCCATCTGCAGTCCTGCCGAGAGAGAGGGAGGAGAGAGGTAGTGTCAACGCAGCACCACTCTGTTCTGCTGTTATCAGTGGTCAAAACCCTCCAGCCTCTAGCTGACGTAGACCTATTATCGCCTCATAGCTAGCGGCGGTACCTCCCCGCTTACCTCCTACTTCAACCATCGGAGCCTCCTGGCAGAGTCGGAGTAGAAGCGGAGATCATCCTGTGTGTGAGAAGCCGCACTACACAGATCACTACACCGGCCCGCCAGTCAACGCTCTGCTCCCCCTCTCTCTCCTCTCTGCCCCCTCTCTCCCTCTCTCTCCCTCTCTCCCCCTTCTCCCACTCTCCACCTGCCGGCGGCGGTCAGTTTCCCTCCTGCTGTCACCCATCATCAATCTCTACTGCAGGACCATGGCTCTGGGACCATCTGTCCACCCGTCATCCTTCACCGGACGCGGTCACGAACACCGCGCCACTTTCGCTTCTCAGCGCGCCGCGTTATGTCAGCGATGATCGTCACGCCCCCGGCAGAAATTGACGGCGTCCTGTCGATGACGCCAGCTGACGTTGATTTGCTCCAAATAGCTCCGGCTGGCTACCGCCGCGGGCCCCAGGACGGGGCGGCGGCCAAGCCTGACGCGGAAGAAGCGACAAATAACCACTCGTGTGGGGATTCGCTGATAAATAACTTCCGATGGATGGAAAGAGCAATCTATTTGGTAAGCAGGCGATAGGGAAAGATTAGCTCAAACACCATTTCACACTTCGCAATAGTCAAAGTTGTCGACATTATGGTTTCGTTATTGACTTGTACAGAGTCCAAATCATCCACGATATTTTTCACATAGCACCTGACATGCGGAAATAAGTATTTTTCGATCTGAGCAATGTTGTATTTTTATTTGAAAACAAAAATCAACTGCTATGCTTAGCTGGCAGCAGTTTTATGCTTCTCGTATATGTCTGCGTAAAAAACAAACACTATTGCGTAATCCAATTTTAACACATGACTGATCAGAACCAATTTACCTCTCTTCGCTGCATTGATCTACCGAGCATCACAAACTACCCTGGCCCGACCTAGATTGATCACGACCCATTATCCATGACGTATCGATCTCCAGCCGCTGCCACTGCGGACGACGGCCAGCCGACAACACAAAGGAATCCTCCCCCCTGACCTGTACGCGCCATTTAGACGCGGGGCGGCCATGTTACCCCATCGTTTCGCCTCCGCTGTCTGGCCGATGTGGTTCACACGCAGACAGACAGACAGACAGACGAGTGACAGGGGATGGTGCAACACGAGGGCCGCGGTCAGGCCCGACCGGCGACCGTGGCTACAGAGCGGTGATTCCTAACTACCGATCACGGATTCCTGACCACAGACGGCTGGCTGGCTGACCGCAGACGACCATTGGTACATTACCGGGATAAGACGTGATTAAGACGACCATTGGTAAATTACCGGGATAAGAGGTGATTAAGACGACCATTGGTAAATTACCGGGATAAGACGTGATTGAGACGACCATTGGTACATTACCGGGATAAGACGTGATTAAGACGAGCATTGGTATATTACCGGGGTAAGACGTGATTAAGGCGACTATTGGCACATTACCGGGATAAGACGTGATTAAGACGACCATTGGTAGATTACTGGGATAAGACGTGATTAAGACGACTATTGGTATATTACCGGGATAAGACGTGATTAAGACGACCATTGGTACATTACCGGGATTAGACGTGATTAGTTTGATTAGAGCGGTGTATAGGTATTGACAGACGTCAGGTTCGATCCGGCCACTAAACTAATGACAGTCTGAAGGTATGGAATGAAGCCGAAACTTTCCGAAAATGAAGCTGGATGAGTTCCTTGCTTTATGTTTACCATCGATCGTTTTTTATCAACCACCGGAACTAGTCAACAGCGGGAACAAATGAATTACGATACCTGCCACTCAAAATATTACAGTTGTAACTTTTCGCTTGGATATACCTAGGTACACAATGCTGATCCATATCTTTAATTCTAATTAATGTATCCTAATTTAGAAACGCAAGGAAGATTAATACTTTATGCATGAAATCCGTCTGTTCACTCTTTTCATATTTGCCTGGGTCATTGCCTCAATGCCTTATGCTCAACGTATAACAAGAAGCTGTATGTACTTACATACGATAGAACAAGCAGATCGCAATTGTTAAACCATGCCTAATACGGCAATAAGCATTGACGAAACAGCTAAATGACATGCCTCTTTGTGGCAAGACAGATGAATCTCCCGCGGTCCCGCATGCATCGCTAGGTTCGATGGGAACAGCTGTGATACGGTGCCCCTGGGCTGGCGCTCACCGGTCAATTCAAGTTAATTTGACTAGTTCGTGTGCGATGTTTTATTACTGAATGACACCAGTGCTGCGTGTGGTTTGCATCGTGATGTGATTTATACGTTTCCTTTGCAGCAGGATTCATACTTCGAAAAACATACCGTAATAAGGAAAAGTGTATCGAACAATTCCCTTCAACAAAGCATGCATAACCAATCAAGATCAGCTATTGCCTCCAGAAACGTTCCAAGTTATCATCTAGCGTTTGCATATTTTTTTTGTTTTGGTTGTTCATTGATAGCATGGGAGAAAACTTCAAAAACAAACCTTAAATAACCTAATTAAAACGTTTAAACCTCGCCCTACGGGGGGGGGGGGCTGACAGGCCCCCTCCTGCGGTTTTTCTTGAATAACTTTTGACACATGTAGCGCATCCAGTGGTGGAACTTTATGAAATCGGTTGGGGGGGGGGGGGCCCAACGGCCGAATGCTCAAGTTGAAACTAAACGTCCAATACTATATATATGCATATGTAGTGTATAATTATTATATAATATACGTATTATACAACTATTACAATTATTACAATTGTGGAACTATTTTGTCCGTTTCATACAGGGAAAAAAAAAATATTCTCCAATTTCCTTGTTTCAGACCATACAATTGAAAAATTACTTCACTGAAGTTGATAGGTAAACACTGACTGGTCATAACATTTTTTGAAGGACCAACACAATTTTGAAGCCGTTAAATGTTAAATTATCGCCATCGGTGGCCAATTAAAGGGTCATTGCCACCTCGCAGGCCAATATGGAGTTATTGGTGTGTATCGGCCGATTAAGCGTGTCCGATTTCACCTGCAAAATTTGGTTCCCGAAACTCCCCCCATTATATTTTTTTTGCACCAGTCATGCTTGCCAAGCATTCGTAAAGTTGGAGTCGCCACATCTCTATTTAGAATCACTTCTTTGCAGACTGTTATTTTCTTTTGAATGTTGCAAACACAACATCACCATTCCGTCAGTGCACTTTAAAATTAAAAAGTGTATGCGGTTAATGATATTCTCAACAACCTTAGCCTCTTTCATAATAAAACAGCAAGAATTGCTGTGGGTCGACTTTGGGACCGTAGGAGTTATGTGACCTATACCTTATAACACAGATATACTTTTCAACGTCAAGTCTCGGCGAATTCGTACGGGCTTGGGGGGGGGCGCCAATACCACAGCCAAACTGGATGAGAGCGGCCATCATGAATCTAGTACTGAGCACAGCTGGAACTAACGTTTTGGAGTCAGAAATAAATACAAAATGCTTTGCCGATACACTGCTTTATGTGCTGCAGGAGCAAGTTTGAGCTTGAGCATACATGATTGTTGAACAACACCATTCATTTAAGTTGCTTTTTAGAAATCCTCCGGAGGTGGCGATATCCCTTTAAGAATGCATCTGAAAAACACGTCCCTCATACATAATTGTCACATGCCAGACGGAGTCGGCAAAATTTAACTTACTCCGACTCCGGCAAAAATATCGACTTCAATAGACTCAGATTACGACTCCGAGTCTGCAAGACTGCTTCCGACCGACATGGCTCTCTCAGCCCGTTTAAGGGCTCTCCAAAATGCCCGAGAGCTTTCTCAGACTTGCACAGGGCCCTCTTAGGTCTGACAATGGCCCTCTTAGACAAGCGTAAGGCCCTCTCAGAACAGACGGTGGTCATCTCTGGTCGACCGATGATCCTCTCAAAGAAGCGGAGGGTCCTCTCTTAGGGATTTAGGGCTCTCTTAGACCGGAAAAGCGCCCCCCCCCCCTTGGACGATTAAGGGTCCTTTCAAACTGGTAAACATACCTTGCAGACAGGCATAGGGCCCTCTCAGGCATGACAAAGGTCATTTCAGAACGACAAGGAGCCTAAGGTTCTAAGGCCTGGAAAATACTGTATAAAACCAACTGATGCCCCTCTCAGACCGCTGGGTTCTTTCCGGCCTAGACAATGGCCCTCTAAGACCAGTCTGGGGCCCGCTCAGGCCTGGCAAGAGCCACTCGAGCCGACCGATGGCCCCCTCAGACCGACTGAGTTCTCATTCAGGCCGACCAAGGGCCCCCTCAAGCCGACCAAGGGACCCTCAAGTCGACCGAGAGTCCCCTAAGGCCGACAGAAGAGTCCCACATACACACTAGGCACCCCTTTAGGTCGACCGAGGGTCAATCAGGCCGATTAAGGGCCCCTCAGGCCAACCGAAGGCCTCCCCAAGCTGACCGAAGGCCCCTCAGGCCGTAAAAGCACCTCCTGAAACTGACCGAAGGCACCTCAGGCGGAAAAAGTTTTTCTTGCAAGTCGACTAAGACGACCGAGGGCCCTTCAAGCCGACCGAGAGCCGCCTCAGGCCACCAGAGGACTCCCTCAGGCAGACCAATAGCACATTCAGGCCGCCTGAGAGCCCTCAGGCCGACCAAGGAACCCTCATACTGAAAACAAACTTCAAGCTGGCTGAGGTCCCTTCAGACCGAACGAGAGCCACTCAGGCCGACCGAGGATTCCTCAGACCAACTGAAGGCCCCCTCAAGCTGACAGAGGGCCCCTCACGCCGACCGAGGTCCCCTCAGGCATGCCGAGGGCCCACTCAGGCATACCGAGGGCCACTTAGGCTAAGCGACAGCCACTCAGGCCAACCGAGGGCCCCTTACGCCCACTCAGGGCTCATCACGCCAACCGAGGTCCCCTCAGGTATACCGAGGGCCACTCAGGCCGTCTGAGGTACCCTCAAGCCGACAAAGGGTCCTTCAGGCCGACAAAGAGCCCCTTAGACCGAATAAAAGCTCCTCAAACCGACCAAGGGTCCCCTCAAGCCGGCTGAGGTTCCCTCAAGCCGATTGAGGGCCCCTCAGGCCAACCGAGCTCCCACCCAGGCCGACAGAGTCCCCCCCCCCCCTCCACCCCTCCGCAGGCCGAAGCAGAGCTCGTCAGTCCGACTGGACACACCTCAGGCCAACCAAGGGCCCCTCAAGCCGGCCGAGGTTCCCTCAAGCCGGCCGAGATTCCAAACAATTCAAACAAACAATAGTTCAAACAATGGCTCCTTAGGCCAACTGGGACCCCCTCGGGTGGACAAAGGAATCCCTCAAGTCGACGGAGTGCCCCCTCAGATCGACCGAGCTCCCCTCCAGGTCCAACGACGCTCGCTCATGCTGACCGAGGGTTTGTTTGGTCAACCAAGGACCCACTCAGGCCGACCTCGGTTAACCTCCTGGAAGAGCCATGGACCCCTAGCCCCCCTGGCCACGATGACCCCCATACCGATGCCCTTGGCCCTTTGATGGCACGATCCCCTCGATGTTCCTCCGGATCAAACTATTATTTTAGCATGGATGTTGGATATTTAGGATATTGCGATAACAGAGAGCCAAAAAGGCTGCATAAAATATCAGCCTTATTTCAGGTAACCAATATATTTATAACAAATTCCATTGAACACCATCTAAATAGAGCACTCCGATCGCTAATTCGTCATGCTCAATGCCTCCACTATTCGCTAATCTGAACGCTTGAACCTTGTATCTACGGGCTTGTTAGCAGAAGAGAATCCATGCTACCAACTTACCCATTATATCATAATCGAAAAGCAGTCGCAGATGGAATCGCAATGCTCGTATAGTTCTAAGATGGAATACTCCTCAGATGGAATCACATCTTGATATGATGAATTACGCAAAATTAAAAACAGAACAATCTATAGGGGTAGTCCTTTAAAATTTTAGAGGGGCACAAATTTTGGAAAACATTGGGGGGGGGGGGCGGAGCACCATGGGGGGGGGGGGGCTCAGCTCAGCATTGGAGGGGCTCGAGCCCTCCCAAAGAGATATAAAGTTCCGCCCCTGAGCGCATCGTGCTGAAATTTTTAGTATCTGAGTTTACAACAATTTTACGTATGCTGTACAAACTTAATTGAAGTTTGTCAAAAATTTGGGGAAAAATCATGTTTTGATGACGTCATGTTGATGGAAAAACGATAAATATTTGAAAAATCGTAGAAACAGAGTGTCAAAGCAAATTGCAAACACAATTTACCAAAAATAAAAAAAAATGGAATTTTCTTCAAAATGGCAATCTCAGATTTTCAACAATTTTTGTTTTTGACTCCTAAAATAAAAAAAAAACTATTTTGTTTTTTAAATCATCACAAAATTAAAATTCAGAGATGTTAGAAAACCGGAATATATGTGAGAAAAATGTATATGGACAATATCCAAACCAATTTTAAAGCAATATCTCTATTTTTGATGGAGTGATGGCTCTAAGTGTAAGAAACTCAAGACGTCATTTTATTAAAATAGCTTCTTTGACTTTTTTGACAAATTACGAACAAAAACACCTTTTCTGTATTTCTGAGACAAAACTGGTTTAGGAACATTCCTTTTTATTTACATTAATTAATTTCTAATTTTGATCCGATCGCTGTTCTGGACGTGGTCGAGCCGAGGTCATTCACTTGACCTGGAAGGTCACCCATTGACCTGAAACCCAAAATTCGCATACTGTTGGATTCTTCTCATGACCATGCTGGTTCTTACAGCATTGCTCTAAGTTGCTTGGTTCGGAAGTTAACAGGGGGTCTGTCAGGCCCCCCCGTAGGGCGAAGGTGAAAAAAGATCCCGTAGGGCGAGGGTTAAGACAAACAAGGCTGGTGTTCAATCGGAACTGATATCTTCAAAAGTTGAAGGAAAAGATACCAACCACAGGAAAATGGACCGTGGAGGCAAGAGGCCCCCACTACTCAGTGTGCGAGGAGCTCGCTAATATCTAGTTTAATTGTAGTTATATAGGACCTCCAATTGTTTGTCGACAACAGCTATCCTATGAACCAGCAATTTCCATTAACTGCAGTGACTAGAAAGGAGTAACAGCGAGCTTTTGAAACAATGGTTTCCTCAGGCCCAGTGATAACGGGTCACTCGAAATGTGAAAAATGGTGCCAGTTACACCAGCACCAGACAATCATGGTATACACACCCGTTTCCACAAATCGTCGACAGCCAATCGTCGACAATTCGTCATTACGAAGAAATTACCTCATCAATCCTAAACAAGGGACATCAACTGCATACCCGTTAAATGCCATACTTCAACACCACAACATAAACAACTGTGCTTGGCTTTATGTATAAAATAATATGACAGACAGTTGGGACATCGGACAATTTAATCGGGAAGGGCCACAACGCGTGTTAGGCTTAACGACGCTTCGTGCCTAACGTCTAACGTCTAACGTCTAACGTCTAACGTCTAACGTCTAACGTCTAACGTCTAACGTCTAACGTCTAACATCTAACCTCTAACGACTAACGTCTAACGTCTAACGTCTAACGTCTAACGTCTAACGTCTAACGTCTAACGTCTAACGTCTAACGTCTAACGTCAGACGTCTAACGTCTAACATCTAACGTCTAATGTCTAACGTCTAACGTCTAACGTCTAACGTCTAACGTCTAACGTCTAACGTCTAACGTCTAACGTCTAACGTCTAACGTATAATTAAGCCCATATTAAGTGACATCTTCACTTCACGCCCATCATGTGCCGTGGGGAAATGACCAGCGGTCAGCATCATAGACAGACGTATGGATACAATGACAGACAGACAGACAGACAGACATACATACAGACAGACAGACAGACAGACAGACAGACAGACAGACAGACAGACAGACAGACAGACAGACAGACAGACAGACAGACAGACAGACAGACAGACAGACAGACAGACAGACAGACAGACAGACAGACAGACAGACAGACAGACAGACAGACAAACAGACAGACAGACAGACAGACAGACAGACAGACAGACAGACAGACAGACAGACAGACAGACAGACATACATACACAGACAGGCAGACAGACAGACAGACAGGCAGGCAGGCAGGCAGGCAGGCAGACAGACAGACAGACAGACAGACAGACAGACAGACAGACAGACAGACAGACAGACAGACAGACAGACAGACAGACAGACAGACAGACAGACAGACAGACAGACAGACAGACAGACAGACAGACAGACAGACATACAGACAGACAGACAGACAAACAGACAGACAGACAGACAGACAGACAGACAGACAGACAGGCAGACAGGCAGACAGACAGACAGGCAGACAGGCAGACAGACAGACAGACAGACAGACAGACAGACAGACAGACAGACAGACAGACAGACAGACAGACGTGTGGTGCGCGTGTGGGCAGACAGCTGGCCGTGCGGGTCACGTGGTTACATAATACCACCGGCGGGAGTGGAGTCTGCCGCTGCCCGCTCACGCGTGCTCTAGGTATCCCGGGCTGATCCAGCTGGGTGGAACCGAACTCGCCTCGCGATGGTCATGATTCACACCTAATTTAATGATACACAAGGACAAAGCAGCGATGCGAGATGATTGCTACTGTTTGCTATTATATAAGTGAGAGAAAGGGGAAAATTGTGTGTCAGAAATAACATCACTTGATGTTTTATTAGATCTTTCGTAAATCAGCTTAAGATCCACCGGAAATAGCAAAGTGATAGATTGGACAAATCAGACATGACACTGGTCTCTGAATAAACACAATGCAGGTAGTTTCACCAAAGAGGTTGCTCGCAAGTTCGGATACGAGCGCTATTCAAGAGCAAGAACTTTATGAACGGATTTGTCCTGTTCAGTCCTCCATAAAACTAACTAAAAAATGTAGGTTTGACTGAGAATGTGATATTGAAACGTTTCATGTGTTAATATAACATTAACTTGAATTAATTTTGCGACGCATTTGCTGCATGCGGTTTCAAATTTATTAGTATAACAGATACCTTGGAATTGCCAAATCATCTGAGTTCCTTGGGATGCATAACGCAAGGGAAACCGGAGAGCAATTTGGCTGGGCCTTTATGTCTATACAATTGTGTTCTTCTATAACTTTGAAGGTGGCAATTCAATAACTCACGTTGTAGACAAGTCTTTTTCAAGAATTACATCAATATCAAGAGGGGGGAAAATAAGGAGAGTTATATGCAGTGTTCGTCACGGGCCCACCAACCCCCAGCCCGGCCCGGCCCAGGCCCACCAACCCCCAGCCCGGCCCGGCCCAGACCCATGAACACCAAGCTCAGGTCCGGACCAGGCCCGGTCAAATTCATATTTTTGAGGCCCAGGGCCGGTCAGGCCCGTTCTGATTAAGCATATCATTATTTTCACAAAATTTGCAATAATTATCCTAGCATATTTACTTGTATACTATAAATGTGGAACAATGAACAAACTATGCTAACCAAAAACAACAAACAGCCACAGCCACAGCAACAGTGTGTTGCTGTGTAGGTGAACTGCCGGTTAAAATATTTTTGAGCTCTGACCTGAGCTTGTGCGACGCGCGCATTACTTCAAAATTGTCAGGCCCAGGCCCATCCAGATCCCAGTGATTTCCCTAAAGCTGAGGCCCGGCCCCGGCCCAGCCCAGGCCCAGCCAATGGCCCATAGAGCCAGCCCAGCCCATGGCGAACTCTGGTTGTATGAATGGAAACAGGTAAGATGCAAACACATGTTTTGCTGTTAGGAGTCTCGTTTAAGTGGCCGGCCTTACATTTATTCGTATCCATGACCGGTTGCCTGCCGTCATTTAGCGAATAGCATCCCATGGAATCATCTAGTAATTTTAACCGGAAGAGGCTATCTAATGTACATGACAGAACAATAGCAATAGGATTTAGAGGTCTGTGTTAGGCCAGTAATGCACTTCAAAATTAGAAGGCTAAAATAAACTAAATACACAATAAAATAAAAACATCCACGATCCGATTGCAATTGAAATGTCCCATAACGCATAAGATCTCAACCATTTTATATCAAATAAAACTGACTGTAACATGTCACACTCACCTGGGACATAACATTCCTGCATTTCAATAGACCGTCACAAGCCACAAGGTAGTCTATCAAACCAAACGTGCACCGTTGTCGGCATTGAACCGTTACCTTTATCCACTATCAGTCTGTACTCACCGGTGACCAAGGCGAGAGCCGCCGCCAGGCGCATGACGAATCTCGATGTCCTGCCCGTGTCGGTACCCACTGTCAACTGCCGTCCACGACAGTCGGCCAGGACAATATCACTGCTGTCTCACTCTCTCTTCTGGGCCCCGCGGCGACCGCCCGGGGGACCGCAGTGGCCTCCTGTGACGTATGATCCGCCCCCCCCCTCTCCCTCTCCCTCTCTGCCACTCTCCACTATACCTGCTCCTCATGTTCGCCGCCCGGGGGACCGCAGTGGCCTCCTGTGACGTATGATCCGCCCCCCTCTCCCTCTCCCTCTCTGCCACTCTCCACTATACCTGCTCCTCATGTTCGCCGCCCGGGGGACCTCAGTAGCCTCCTGTCACGTATGATCCGCCCCGCCCCCCTCTCCCTCTCCCTCACTACCACTCTCCACTATACCGGCTCCTCCTGATCACCGCCCCGGGGGACCTCAGTAGCCTCCGGTCACGTATGATCCGCCCCCCCCCCCTTTCCCTCCCCCTCACTGCCACTCTCCACTATACCTGCTCCTCATGTTCGCCGCCCGGGGGACCTCAGTAGCCTCCGGTCACTTATTCCCCGCCCCCTCTCCCCCTCTCCACTATACCTGCTCCTCCTGATCGCCGCCCGGGGGACAGCAGTAGCCTCCGGTCACGTATGCCCCACCCCCTCTCCCCCTCTCCACTATACCTGCTCCTCATGTTCGCCGCTCGGGGGACCTCAGTAGCCTCCTGTCACGTATGCCCCGCCCCCTCTCCCCCTCTCCACTATACCTGCTCCTCCTGATCGCCTCGCGGGGAAAGCATTGGTGAGGGTGTGATGCTGTCGAACTTGCTGTTCCTGTGATAGGAATCGAACGATGATTTTCCAGACTGACATCAGGAAATTGCCTCTCACCTGGTGCGACAACCACAATGTGCGCTGTTTGTACCGATAATGTTAATGTTTGCTGGTTTTGTAGGAACATTGTTGGCGATGCTGGCAAGATCAGAGGGCTCTTAAACTTAAATGTTTGTCAGATCTGGATATATTTTATTTTTCACGGCGAAAGGGACTAGTTCTAGCCAAGCTGAGGTTTGCCAACATGCCTATATTAGCAGTGCCTTGAAAGGGCATGTCTTTGAGCAAAGCAAACAGTTGAGTGAATGTTGGCATTTAAGCAGCTCACAAACTCCAGGTTTGAAAATATTGGGAAATATCTGTTTGGTAGGACACTTCTCTGAAATTATATAACTTGAGTTTTGGGGTGAAACGTGGATGTGTGTTAAAAGCCGAGTTAACGATGCTATTGATACAATGTAGCTAATAATGTAATTTTATCACGTTTTTCATTGTTTGACGCATCGGCATGGAAACAAGGGGGGGGGGGGCATGACCTCTCACGTTTCGGTTATTGTTTCGGTTATTGTCACGTTTCGGTTGGTGGATTTTTTTTAACGGCACAAGGTTCCCCAAGACGTGAAGAGCCCATGGCTGCAAAGACGTCTTCCATAGTGGGGGTTGGGTAAATTTGTGAGGGTAAATTAGTATGGGAAAGCGTTTATAATGATTACAATAGCCAAAATATACGTAATGTCCGAGCATGTTTTGTGAAGCTGATTTAATTGCATCTTTCTCCAATCTTTAAAGAAGACGTTTTGTAGCTTTGAACCGCAAGGGTTCTGATCATGATATAATGCATTAATATTCGCGAGAGATAATGCTTGGGATCAAAATGACGGGAATCAAACTGATCTGCTCACTCATATAGGTATTCTGATTAGGTCTGATGATGAACACGACGTCACGTATGAAATACAATCAGTGGCGGATCTACAGTTGGGCAAAATGGGCAATCCCCCCAACTAAAAATCGGTAGGGAAACTTTGACCCCCACCCCCCCCCCAACAAAAAATGAAGACAAAGAAGTCCCGACTTGAAAATCCCGAAACATCTTGAATCTGAGTAAAATGGTTGTTTGTATCAAAATAAAATAATTTTCAGACAATATATACTGAAATGTTTCATGTCTAGCAGCTCTATTGTTGCACTGAAACATTTTATTTTGATCCATCAGTGCGTATATTTCAACCTGGATACGACAGTCTCGAGGCTGTACTGTGTACAGTACTACCGGTGACGTCATTTGGCGATCTGCGCAGAGGATGCGCACTAGGATAATACTACCTGCAATTTGTACGACCTTGAACGCGCCACGAGATTCCGTTTTGTTTTGGGGGGACGGTTTGTTTCCAGGGCAATTTGGTTCCGTGGTTTGGTTCAGTTTACGCACAGTATACGGAGTTTACGTTCGAAGTTCCGGTGTGCTGGTAAAATCGTTGGCTGCCTACTCTACTAGGGAGTGTCAAGTTATCATCGGGATGCGTGTTGAGCGGCCGGACTCCGAACCTCTAGACATCCCTAAACTGGTCAGTGGCGAATTTACATTAGGGCAAAACACGTAATTGGGGCATTCCATGACAGATCGACCAAGCCATAACACCATACATCTCATATTTCGACCAAACTACGTTTCAGGGGTTATCTGGGCCGTATATTTACATTATTAAATTTTCAGCTCCGTCCGTCAAACGGTTTTCGAGTTACAGCCTTGGGCAACTTTGTTATGTTATGCAAAACTCTAATTTTCAGAGGGAAATATCTCCCATCTAAATCATGCGAGTCATATAAACCTATATATCATCAGAATCGCCAGGAATAACATATTAATATTATATATCATTTTTCGAAAGTACGAAAATTTTGGAATTTGTACATGTGATCTTAGGTCAGATCACGTGATTTTATAATGTGGCCATTTAAAATTCGGATTTATTTTTCTTGCCAGAATCGACTTCGATACACTGGCCTGCGATGGTAAGGAAGTTGAAGATAGGTTTTCCTCTAAATATTCGAAGTATATTTTTTTGGGGGAAAATCATGGTCATCAGCACGTCTTTGGTAATAACTGTGCACACAATTGTGCTAGAGAGCTTAACTCAACTGCATTATATTTTTCTCGCCGAGCTGCATTCAATGGTGCAAAGAATGACCACCGCATGTCACTGAATGACCTAAAGATCACGTGACCTGAGGTTGATTATCCAAATGACCTGTCTTGATTATACAATATATCATTTGTTGACATTTTCGTCAAAGTTGTATATTTGGCAAAGTTGAAGAAAAAAATCGGGAAGACACTTATAACTCTTATTATAACATTTTCGGTCTGGAAATAAAGATGATAAAAATGTGATGTCATGAAGACCCACAGACCCTTCTATCTGTGAAATATTGAATTATGTCATCACGTGTTCTTGATCACTGAGCGGAATAGATTGTCACGTGATTCAAAGCGCTTGCACCCTCAAATTCCACCTAAGAAAAATAACGAATTTTAACTGAGAACAGAACGAAATCACGTGACCTGACCTGAGGTCACATGCCAAAATTTCGACACTTCAATTCGAGTTCTCAAAAAAGATTGCATTACATTTCCCAAATTTCGAATTTTCCAAAAATGATTACATCATAATAATCCGTTGTATCTGATGATTCTGATGATATATAGGTTTATATGACTCGCATGATTTAGATGGGAGATAATGCTCGCTGAAAATTAAAGTTTTGCTTGACATTACAAAGATGCCCGAGGCTGTAACTCCAAAACCATTTGGAGGACGGGCTGAAAAGTTTGCAGCGTGAATCTACAGCCCAGATAACCCCCGACACGTAGTTTTATCGAAATATGAGATGAACGGTGTTATTTCGAGATTGTTTTGGTCGATTTGTCCTGGAATGCCCCATTTGCCCCCTCCCCCAAAGGAAAAAAATCGGTAGGCAAACGCATGTTTTTGCCCCCTCCCCCAACCGTTCCGAGAGATTGTGATTTTTGTTCCGGGAAGCTGGGATTTACCCCCCCCCCCCTCCCTCCCCTGCTCAACGACTCTTTCACGCTAACGACGACCCGACGCCACCCCCCCCCCCCTCAACGACTTTTTGCACCTTCTACATATGAAGTGTTTTCCATTCTTCCATGTAGCGATCGTTCAGCGACTAATTCATACCCGAAGATACATTTTTATTCTCACAAAAATGATAAGCAGATGAAGGCAGTTGAATGTGGGTCGGTAGGTATACAGGGCGGTCGGACGCTCTGCCGGGTAGACTCTCCCGCAAGACACCAAATATATAGATAACCTGATGGGTAGACTCTCCCGCAAGACACCAAATATATAGATAACCTGATGGGTAGACTCTCCCGCAAGACACCAAATATATAAATAACCTGATGGGTAGACTCTCCCGCAAGACACCAAATATATAGATAACCTGATGGGTAGACTCTCCCGCAAGACACCAAAGATATAGATAACCTGATGGGTAGACTCTCCCGCAAGACACCAAAGATATAGATAACCTGATGGGAAGACTCTCCCGCAAGACACCAAATATATAGATAACCTGATGGATAGACTCTCCCGCAAGACACCAAATATATAGATAACCTGATGGATAGACTCTCCCGCAAGACACCAAATATATATATAACCTGATGGGTAGACTCTCCCGCAAGACACCAAATATATAGATAACCTGATGGATAGACTCTCCCGCAAGACACCAAATATATAGATAACCTGATAGGTAGACTCTCCCGCAAGACACCAAATATATAGATAACCTGATAGGTAGACTCTCCCGCAAGACACCAAATATATAGATAACCTGATAGGTAGACTCTCCCGCAAGACACCAAATATATAGATAACCTGATGGGTAGACTCTCCCGCAAGACACCAAATATATAGATAACCTGATGGGTTGACTCTCCCGCAAGACTCCAAAGATATAGATAACCTGATGGGTAGACTCTCCCGCAAGACACCAAAGATATAGATAACCTGATGGGTAGACTCTCCCGCAAGACACCAAAGATATAGATAACCTGATGGGTAGACTCTCCCGCAAGACACCAAATATATAGATAACCTGATGGGTAGACTCTCCCGCAAGACACCAAAGATATAGATAACCTGATGGGTAGACTCTCCCGCAAGACACCAAAGGTATAGATAACCTGATGGGTAGACTCTCCCGCAAGACACCAAAGATATAGATAACCTGATAGGTAGACTCCCCCGTAAGACACCAAAGATATAGATAATCTGATGGGTAGATTCTCCCGCAAGACACAGCACGATATAGATAACCTGATGGGTAGACTCTCCCGCAAGACACAGAACGATATATATAACCTGATGGGTAGACTCTCCCGCAAGACACAGAACGATATAGATAACCTGATGGGTAGAATCTCCCGCAAGACACATAACGATATAGATAACCTGATGGGTAGACTCTCCAGCAAGACACAAAAAATCAAAAATATAGATAACCTGATAGGTAGACTCTCCCGTAAGACACCAAAGATATAGATACCCTGATAGGTAGACTCTCCCGCAAGACACCAAAGATATAGATAACCTGATGGGTAGACTTTCCCGCAAGACACCGAAGGTATAGATAACCTGATGGGTAGACTCTCCCGCAAGACACCAAAGATATAGATAACCTGATGGGTAGACTCTCCCGCAAGACACCGAACGATATAACAACTGATGGGTAGACTCTCCCGCAATGCTCTGGGAACTGCAACTACAGGAGGCGCTGTAACATTGCCGTCGTATGCGACCCAGTTCTGCAAGATGCGACATGTTGACATGCAACTCAGCGCTGCCTGCTTACTCAGATGATGAAACAATATACATAATAATAAGTTGAAGAAATATGATCATAATATGGCAGTAATATCTTGATTGTATACCAAATATACGAAATGAAAAGATCCAAGTTTTCGTGGCTAGCACATTATCAAGGATTGAATCTTTGAAAATGTGCTAGCCACGAAAGCTTGGATCTTTTCATTTAATATATTTGGTATACAATCAAGATATTACTGCCATGTTATGATCATATTTCTTCAACTAATTATTCTCACAATGGCATCAGCTATCATCTCACACATCAAAATATACATAATGCATGTTTGACCACAATAGATATATTTAGATAGATAGATAGATAAGTACATATATTATTTCTTGGCTTGGCATGACAGCATACATACAAGAGCAATTAACGGATACAAGTAAATGCGTTTCTAACGCGGCGCCATTTGCTCGGTGGCACAATACATCTCTTGAAGTTATGGCGTGCAGGTAAAGACATAAAGACATAAAAGACATAAAAGAAAAGTGCAACAAAGAGCCTCTTGGGCCCATCCGAGGTTGCACCCCACCCCACCCCCACCCCCCCCCCCCCCCCCCTCCACCAGTCTCGCCCCTTCAAATCACCTTTCTGTCATTACGATTCGTACCGCTGCTAAGAAATGGCTCTTTGCAAGCGAGGACCGTGACTGAGGTTTTGATGTAAGCTGTAGTTAGTTGCAATTGGATTTTAATCATAGTGTGTTCTTACGATGTATTTTACGATGTATTTTACAATGTATTTTATTTCTCCATTCAACTCATTCTTGTTCATGACGATGACCACTGAAAAGCCATCTGATGGAGGGGTTTAATAAACTGATTGATTGACTCTACCTGCATAAAAGAAGGCTAATCCCACGAGTATTTATGAACTAATCCCTTCTCTGTAAAGTATTTATCTAATCTAATTTTGAAGGAAGCAAGTGTCACTGCATCAGCGACATCCCCTGGTAGCATATTCCAATGTCCTACAACCCTTCTACTGAAAAATGACTGTCGTAGCCTAGTCCTACTTTGTTTCATAATGAGTTTATGCTGATGACCTCTGCCTCGATTTTCCCTATTGAACTCAAACATACCCTTTAAATATCCTTCTATATCTAAGTGAAAACATACCCAATTTCTTTAATCTATCTTCATAAGGTAAACTACCAAGACAATTAACCATTTTTGTTGCCCTTTTTGAACTCTTTCTAACAACCAGCAATCTTTCTCATATGTTGGAGACCAGGCTTGTACACAATACTCCAAATGTGGTCTAACGTATGCACAATACAGTTTTGTTATTACCTTTTCACTCTTGTAGGAAACATTTCTGTTAATGGCCCCTAGCATTCTAAGTGCCTTTTTCCTAGCTTCTACAACCTGGTCTGACGCTGATAGTCTATCGTTTACCACGACACCTAAATCTCTTTCCTTTTCAATCTGCTCCATTTTCTGCCCACCCATTTCATACCTATGTTTACTGCTAACCCGTCCAGCGTGCATAATCTTACATTTACTCAAATTGAATTTCATCTGCCATGCTTCAGACCACTCAACTAGCTTGTCCAGATCTGATTGAAAAACATCCTGATCATGTTTTCCTCTAATAATCCTGACAACTTTTTTTTTGATGATGGCCGTCCAGTTTCTGTTCGGCTGCTGCTATCAGCGTGCACGTGCTGTTTTGTTGAATTGCTATTAGCCGGCGCTAACAATATGCTAGCAGTTTAATCGATAGTTGCAGTGCTTCTAGTAGCGGAAGCCCTCTGGAGTCTACCCGATAACTTTTTGCTCCCAGCAAGTTCCTGGAGTCTATGGAATATCTCAGCAACTGGGGCGAATCTGGAGAAACGAAGTCATGGGTCAATTCAGAAAATTGTGTTCTATAGACCAGTGTCAATAACCCCAAATAAGCGATATGAGTAGGCACACTCCCTTTAACTAATTATTCTCACAATGGCATCAGCTATCATCTCACACATCAAAATATACATAATGCATGTTTGACCACAATAGATATATTTAGATAGATAGGTACATATATTATTTCTTGGCTTGGCATGACAGCATACATACAAGAGCAATTAACGGATACAAGTAAATGCGTTTCTAACGCGGCGCCATTTGCTCGGTGGCACAATACATCTCTTGAAGTTATGGCGTGCAGGTACAACATACATGCACATTCACACAGCTACACAGTTACACATAATCAGTGCGCAAACATACACACACACACACATACGTTCACTGGTACCCGCAGCCCGCCGCCCGGTCTCGGCACCCAAACCCCGACCCTACCTCAATTCTGTACGTATACATTTTTCTCATCCCGCAAGATGTCTCCACCATTATCACCCAGATGACATCCGTTTGAGTGTCTCGCAAATGCGTCATATTTTGGCGTACACATCAGAGTCTTTGGGTTTCGAGTAAGAAGCCCTGGACAGTGATGGCCACAGCCCTTTTTGTTGGAATGCCTCCATCTGGGCCTTTTATCATCAACCTTATTTGTTGGGCTCTTGATAGACTGGATAAGTTTATATTGAGTGCAGAAGGCAGATTATCAAAGACAGCTGTTCTGGCCAAGTTGTAGAGGGAACATGCAATGAGAAAATGCTATGTGTCTTCCAGTGGGTATCCACTGCTGCAGCTTGGCAAGTTGGTATTACCTTGGGCATGCATGTGTGCATTCAGGTGCGATGATTTTAATCTGAGCCGTGTATGTAGGACATTTCTTTTTCTAGATCCTATTGAAAAGAATGTGTTGGCTGGTTTTGGTGTCCTAGCTCGCAAGAGGTGCTTTTTGAACTGCTGAGAGTTGGCAGATATAGCCAGATGCCAGATGACATAAGCCAGATGACATCTCATTCCACAGTTTTGTTGTGCTAGGGATGAATGACCGGAGATAACCATGGGATCTACTGGCGTATTTATAAATCCGTCAAGGGGAGGGGGGGGGGGGGGGGCAAGCCCTCATGAGGGCGCCAAACCATCACATGAGGGCGCCGTCAACGTACGCAGCATACACAGCTATCCATATTTATAGCAATACACAGCTTGTTCCCATCAATCCACTAATTCAAGCAGCTTTCTCATCATCCTCCGGGACACTCTTGTTAGCCCGACTCCTGATAGCCCGGCTCTTCGTAGCCCTACTCCTGATGGCCCGACTTCTGATAACCCATCTCCTGATAGTCCTCCTCCTGGTAGGCCGCTTCCTGGTAGCCCACCTGATAATTCCCCTCCTGGTAGCCCGCTTCCTGGTAGTCCACCTCCTGATAGTCCGACCCCTCGTCCTCATAGCCCGATTCTTGATGGCCCGACTCCTGATAACCCGACTCCTGATGGCCCAACTCCTGATCGTCCTGCACGAGCTGGAGTCGCTGCAGGGTCCCCGGCGGTGGGGTGGGGGGGGGGGGGGGCTCCGAGTCGTCCCCAGTCATCGACTGGCCGCTGTGCCGCTGCACAGGGCCATCCTTCCCCGGCGATGGCAGCAGACCGCTCTCCCTGACCTCCGCGTACAGGTCAGGGTCAGGTCAGGACCTCTGCGTACAGGTCAGGGTCAGGTCAGGACCTCAGCGTACAGGTCAGGGTCAGGTCAGGACCTCTCGTACAGGTCTGCGTCGGCTGGCGGGCAGCCTTTGCTCGCGGCGGCGGCGGCGGCGGCGGCGCCCTGGTACCGTCCGTTGGCCAGTCCAGCGCCGGCTCCCCGACTCTCCCCAGCCGTCAGCTCCTGGACTGTGCTGTAGCCGTACTCCTGGACTGTGCTGTAGCCGTACTCCTGGACTGTGCTGTTGCCGTACTCCTTTGAGAAGCGGCCCGGTGAGGCGACGGCTACACGGACGTTCTGGCCGGCACCGGCACCGCTCTCTGCTCTGAGACCGAGGCGTAGCTTCCTGTAGCGCGCCACAGACCGTGCCAGGCAACCCGGCAGCGGTACGCGGCTGGTCCACAGACGGCACCCCAGTCTCCAGACCAGGAGGACAATCAGCAGTGGCGCAGACAGGAGCGTAGAGGTCTATAAATAGCGAGATCTGTCGCTCACGACGAATCTAGGGCAATTTCTGTCGCACGCTTCTAACTCAGCTCCTATGAAGAGTAGGCGGAATAAAAAAAATACCATTCGATAGCTCTTTAAAATCGAAACTATTTCGGTCGTTATTTGGCTTTGCCAATATTGAAGTCACCAGAGGTCATTAAAGGTCAAACTTTCCAAGTATAGGATTTCGCTCCTGAAACCCCCAAATATCTCGGAAAATATGATAGCTAGAAACAAACGGAAAAAGGAATAGAACGCTCATGAAACAAATGCAATCGCCATTGGTGTTCTCAAATTTTAGCTCTGGTTAATAGATTAGGCTCAAGAGGTCACCAAAAAAATGAATAATTTCTTATCAGTTAAACATAGACCAATAACCATAACACCATCGTGTTTGTCTCGCTCTTCAAACTTACCTTCGGTCGGTTAAAGGGAAGGCGATGGTGGTAGAATAGTTTCTCTAAGTAATTTTTGGAAATAAATATAATGCAGTACACTGTCATTGTCCCATAGGCCATAATGGTAACTTATGTTGTGACCTGAGGTCAACCGGTGACCAGGGGCGGTCAGATCACTTGTTGTGCACCGTCTATAGGCTGGCGTGAATATTTAACCGCTGAAGCAGCTTCGATAAGTACTTTAGGGAAAAGTTATGTGGCACCCGAGATTTGACCTCGCGGACACTGTTTGACCTCCCGAGGTCAAACGATTTACCTCAGCAAGAAATTATTACCGGGTTCGAATACACTCATAGACACCAACATTTCTTATAAGTTTGAACACAATCGGCCGGTAAACAACGTATACTTATTTGGACGGCTCATTAAATGGATATTAGCGCCTTTCCAGGTGACCTGATGTCAAACAGTGACGTGGAGGGGTCAATTCTTGAGTTGTGCACTTTCGGTGAGTTAACGGGAAGACGATGGTGGTGGAATGGGTTCTCTAAGTGATTTGGGGGAATAATTATGCTGTACCCGGTCATTCTCCCATAGGCCATAATAGTAACTTATGTTTTGCTCTGAGGTCAACCGGTGACCAGGGGCGGTCAGATCACTCGTTGTGCACCGTCTATAGGCAGGTGGGAATATTTAGCCGTTGAAACGACTTCGGTAAGTACTTTAGAGAAAAAGTTATGCGTTACCCAATATTTGACCTCGCGGGCACTCTTTGACATCCCGAGGTGAAACGATTGACCTCAGCGAGAAATGCTTTCAGGTTTCGAATACACTTATAAACACCAACATTTCGTATAAGTTTGAACACATCTGTACTACTCTAACCTATTCAAAACTCCGCCGTAAACAATGCGCCCGGTACTCTGACGCACAGACGCCAGTCCGCTTGGTAGCAGTTTAATGTTGATCATCAGCGCCTCTAGCGGCGGGCAATTTATTGTGGTGCCCCATTCAGGGTGCGCATACACGCGTCACGCCAAGCACTATAATATACAATATCCTCACCGATAGGGCGGCAGCACTTCAGTCTACCTCAAACGCCAGTGGCGACACCTATAGTGCAGCGACACCTATAATGCAGCGACACCTATAGCGTTCTGCCGAAGCAATCCACAACATGCTTCATCGATTTCGGATAGTGCAGTGCTGGTAAGGCAATTCACACATCGGCGCAGTAACCAATATCTGGTCAGGGATTCATGCGGGCATTGAACCTCATCGGACACCTCCTGGCAGTTGAGTCTAGCGTTGTCTGGAGATCTCCCTGGAGAGCCAGTCGAGTGCCTCGTACAGACCCTCGCCTTGCGTGGCGGACGTGGCCTGCACGTGCCACGGGTGACCGGTCAGCTTGACCATCCCCAGCCGCTCGGTGACCTCGCTCGGGGTCATAACCTGCGGCATGTCCTGCTTGTTGGCCATGATCGCCACTGGAATAGTCTGAAAACAAACACAAATCAGTCATATCTATCTTATAAATATGGCACAAAATACAGGGCTTACAACCCAGTATTTGCTAACGTTATTGATAAAACAATCGATTTGTAAGCAAAAACTCAGGTGTATATTTTCAGTTTCCTTTGTCTCCTTTGAGTCAAACGGACGGGCCGGTTAATCGAAAATGCGAACGGTGCAAATAATTTCAATATTCGACAGAAAATAGCACAGCCTCATTTGTGCACGTTTCACGCCATCTGCTAGACTATAGTAAGTCTGCCGTCAGCAGCTTAGCACCTTCCTAGTTCTTACCACGTCTTTGCACCCCAGTAGCGTCCCCCCCACATACCTGCAGCTCGTCATACTCCAGCATATCTCGGAGCTCTTCGGCGGCTTCCTGGACCCGCTCCCGGTCCAGCGAGTCCACCACGTAAATGAGCCCCTTGGCGTTGCTCAAGTAGTGATGCCAGAGCGGACGGAGGATCTTCTGAACGCCCACGTCCAACACGGTGAAGCTGATGTTGCGGTACTCGATGGTCTCGACGTTGAAGCCGATGGTGGGGATTGTGGTGACCACCTCGCCGAGCTTCAGCCGGTGCAGGATGGTGGTCTTCCCGGCGGCGTCCAGACCGAGCAGGAGGATCCGCACCGGCTGACGGCTGCGGACCAGCCCGTCCAGCGACTCCAGCACGCGGGACAGCAGCAAACTCATCACGACACGGCTCGGAAACCCTCACAGAAACAGGGGATGTCCTCTTCCGGCTCCGGGTGCAGAACTCAACCTCCTCGGTTCTATCCGGCTGGCAGGTGGTGGTGTCGCTTGCGTCTCGGACCTCTGCACTGTCGCCTCTGTCTTCTAATGTGTTCGGACAGCGCATCTGTGTCTCCCCATGTCGCCATCGCAGCTTTTAACCACTGTGTTGCGGTGGTATCTAGGCACTCGGCGTCACTGTATCGTACTAGCTCTGCAGCAGGGGCGTAGCCAGGATTTCGGCCAGGGGGGGGGGGGGCAAACGGGATCAGAGGGGCCCTCGTAGCCAATTGGGGGCCCACACACTGGCGGATCTAGGGTTCGAGTTTGGGGGTAAAAATTTATATCCCATCAAACCCATCAAACCGCCTGAAATCAGCACAAAATGTACACATTTCCTGATAAGAAAATCTAAGCAACTTTATCTAAGGAAGTTTGTTTTAAATCAGCTATCAATGCATACGCAAGCAAAATCCGATGAGTTTTCAGAAATGTGTGAGACTTTTTGGGATTCCCCCCCCTAAAAAAAAACTTGGCAGATCCAGGGGAAAAAGGGCCATAGCAGCCGTCAAACCGCCTGAAATCAGCACAAAATGTACACATTTCCTGATAAGAAAATCTAAGCAACTTTATCTAAGGAAAGTTTGTTTTAAATCAGCTATCAATGCATAAGCAAGCAAAATCTGATGAGTTTTCAGAAATGTGAGACTTTGGGATTCCCCCTAAAAAAAACTTCCGGGCCCCCCCCCCCCCCCCTCCCACCACCACCACCACCCATCCCAAACGTCTTCTTCCAAACGTCCAGACCCCAATACATTTTGTCCTAACGTCACAATAACTTCACGCGCATCCACATGAGGGCTTGCGCTGTTATTGTAGCTCGTTGGCTATGCTACCAAATGCTGCCATATTTAGGGAAATAGGAGGTCGGACAGATCATTTTGTAACCAACGCTTAAAAGTCGATAACATTAACTCGGTAGGCCTGAGGTAGGCACGTAGCCAAGGGGGGGGGGGAGGCTACCCGCCCCCCGCCCTGGAGGCCCGGCGGGCCCTTTTCGGGCGCGCAGCGCGCAGCGCACCGAAAAGGGCCGACGAGACCACGCTCATGGACTACGCGAAGCGTGGTATTTAAGAGTTTAGAGCATTTCAGAGGTTCTTTAGGGGCACCAGGGCCCTTTCTGAAAGACCAGGGGGCCCTTGGACGTTCAGCAGAGCCCTGTACATGTCAGAAGGGCCCTTGGACAAGCCGAAAGGGCCCCTGAGCGGGTCAAAAGGCCCCTGCACACGTCGAATGAGCACCGAGCCAGCACAGAGGGACCCCTGGGAAGGTCGGAGAGGCCACTGAGCATGTAGGCAGGGCGACAAAGCAGCCAGTGCAGTCCCTTGCCAGGTCTTAAAGGAAATAGTTCACCTTCGGGAAATTTTTCAGAACACGATTTTATTATATTTTGTAATACAGTTTCTTTTTTCCTTTTCAAAAATGGTCCTACATCGCGCCAATTCAGGACAGAAGGTCGTAAATTATTAATTTTATGGTGTGCGTTATTGGTCTGCGCATGCTCCCTGGCTGTGCTGGCACTTTCAGACGGTACGGTACATCATATATGCGCCGCATTCCTTCGTCAAAAAGTCAAATATCTTCGGCTGGAGAGTCTTTTCAGCCAAGAAAATTTGCAGATAAGGATTTCTCAACACGGGCTACAAAACTGCTATTTCAGTTCAAAACCCCATGTTGAAGGTGAACTATTTCCTTTAAAGGAAATAGTTCACCTTCAACATTAGTTTTAAACTGAGATAGCTGTTTTGTAGCCCATGTTGGGAAACCCCTATCTGCAAGTTTTCTTGACTGAAAAGACTCCCCAGCCGAAGATATTTGACTTTTTGGCGAAGGAATTCGGCGCATATATGATATACCGTACCGTCTGGAAGTGTCAGCACTGCCATGGAGCATGCGCAGACCAATAACGCACACCATAAAATTAATGATTTACGACCTTCTGTCCTGAATTGGCGCGATGTAGGACCATTTTTGAAAAGAAAAAAAGAAACTGTATTCAAAAATATAATAAAATCGTGTTCTGAAAAAATTCCGAAGGTGAACTATTTCCTTTAATTAAGGACCCCTTAACAGGCTGGAGGGCCCCTGGACAGACCAGCACCAGAGGGCCTCTGGGAAGTTAAAAGGGCCCCTGTGCATGTCAGAGGGGCCCCTGACCAGACCAAAAGGGCCCCTGAGCATGCCGAATGGGCTCCTAGTCAGCACGGAGGGGCCCCAGGGCAGGTCGAGGGGCCCTCTGAGCATGTTGACAAGGCGACAAAACAGAAAGCGCAGTCTCTTGCCAGGTTGGAAGGGCCCCTTAGAAGGCTGGAGGGCTCCTGGGCAGACCAGAGGGCCCTTGGGAAGTTCAAAGGGCCCCTGTGCATGTCAAAGGGGCCCCTAACCAGACCGAAAGGGTCCCTGAGCAGGTCAGATGGCCCCTGATTACGTCGAATGGGCCTCTGGCCAGCACAGAATGACCCCTGGGCAGGTCGGAGAGGCCCCTGAGGATGTCTGCAGGGTGCAAAAGCAGCCTGTGCAGTCCCTGGCCAGCTCGGAAGGGCCCCTGAGCAGGCTGGAGGGCTCCTGGACAGACCAGAGGGCCCCTGGACAGACCAGAGGGCCCCTGGACAGATCAGAGGACCCCTGAAAAGTTGAACCTCACAAAATAAAGTGGCCGAAATCCGTAGAGTTTTTCATATCCTTTTTTTGGGGGGGGGGGGTAAACGCTTGGGAAGGGGCCCTTTCGAGGCGCCGCCCCCCCCCCCCCCCCCCCCCACACCCCCTGCACGAAATCCTGGCTACGTGCCTGGCCTGAGGGGCCCTCGAAATGCCTGAGGGGGCCCTCAAAATGTCTGAGGGGCCCTCGAAAGGAATTGGAAGCCCTGGGAAGGCCTGAGGGGCCCTCGAAATAAATACCAGCTCTTAAATGCTGTTATTTATTCGTGTTAGATTTGTTCGTGGACGTTCTTTATGCGACATAAGGCGTTTTGCGGGCACCTGACACCATCCAAAACACTGGGGCCTTCGGCCCCAGGGGGCCCTCCCCCGGTCGCCAGAGGGGCCGCCTGGCCTCCAGGGGGGGGGGGGCATGGCCCCTTTGCCCCCCCCCCCCCTTGGCTACGCCACTGCTCTGCAGCGTGTCTGCTGCCAGCGTGGCCCGTGGTGCAATCCGCCGTCAGCGGCGGTCTATCAATACACGGCCGGCACGCGACGGCCGCTGATTGGCTGACGGCCGGGTCAGGTGGCGCTGATTGGCTGACGGCTGACTCAGTCGGATGTGACGTCACATGTTGTCATACGGCTGACGACCAGGGTGATTCCACCGTCAAGCACTAGCACATGCATAGGCGTAGGAACAGGGAGGGGGGGGGGGGGGTGGCCGCTCCCCAACATTTTTGCTTTGAACATTACGCCTATGGGCGTTGCATGGAAAGAATCGACTTCACAATGCCTCCTGCTCCCCCCCCCCCCCCCCCCAACTTGAACATAGTGCCTACGCCCCTGAGCACATGGGTGGAGTTTCCTATTCAAATCAGGGGTGTGGTTTCCTATCTCTTTGTGGGTGCCAGGGCACCCACAAAGCTGAAATGAGCACTCACAATAGTATTTCGGCACCCACAATCAAAAACTTATTTCAAAATGCATACTAATGAAAACTTAAAAAAAAAATAAAGATCAGGATTTCGCTGATCGTCAGATGTAACAACTTGAATGATTGGGCAGTAGGTTGTTATGCAAAGCATCACTTTGAAATCTTCCCAGCCGTTATAATCTCGCTTTTCCTAGCACAGAATCAATTGTGTCATGGCACTAGCTGTCATGAAACTGAACATTTATTTACTAAAACCTTGCTTTATTTTATGCTGGAAGTTGTTCGATGCTATTTAGGTATTTCAACGTTCATATGCTTTTCCAAAGAAATATATTAACAAATTTGTAAGTCGAAGGCGTGGCTGGTTCGATGGAAATTTCAATTGTAACTGTGCTATAAACTAGGTTTTAGTAACGGACAAGTGCACACCTAATAGTTTTAGAGTGTTAAGCGAAGTTAATCTCATTTTCATAAATAGGCGCTTTTATTTTGTGATTTGCCCGTGCAAGGGACTTTTGGCAGCGTCCTCACATACGTCACTGCCAGGCAGAAACGAAGCAGGTCTTTGAAGAACGGTCTTAGCATTTTTGCTTATATGTACTGGGGAGTATGTACCCGAAGCGATATTTCGTCCGGACTGAAGGACGAGCGAATACATTTTTGTTTTAATAATGATTGAAACAATGTAGTCGGGAAAGACACACAAGTGACATGTGGCAATTGTAACCGAAAAACGGCAAACTAAAAACACGCATCGACATGCGACGAAAAGACACTAAAAGTTATATTCATACTTAGTGTAGACTGTTCTACACAACAGCTATTGACAAAATTCGTCAGGGGGAGAGGGCAATATTCCCCCCTCCCGGTCAATGGCGGGTTAAACTGCACAATAGAGACGCAAATTTCAGGACCACGGAGCCGGCGCTGGGCCCAAATTCAGGCCCGGCGTGCCTGAAGCTGTGTCTGAACTCAGGCTTGCCGGGCTCATGCCGGGCTCAGCATAAGTTATCAATTAAAAAAAAATAGAAATAAATATTGGCAGAAGTCAGAACATACATGCTTAAAGATCGTGATAAATTGAAGAAAAAAAAATATACAACAGTAAAACACCAGCATAACACATAACAATGTCCTAGTTTACAAATTAAAAGTGATAACGACCTAGCAAGGAGTGGACACACCAGTGAAACTTAATAAATCAAACTACAGGGTCAATTCATGATCAATTCATCAGCTCAGTCACTGCAGCAGTGCGAGAGTCGAGTGCAGTCAAACAGAAACAACTACCCCAAATCATATTCCACTGTCATCACTAGTAACTAGGTGGGGTGGCATACAATATTATATTTAGTCATCCCATTGCCCCAGGTCACCCCAAATTATTTTGTATAACAAATAAGTACCTATGGAACAAAACCACCCACATATATGATAATAATTATTGTTAATACTATTGTAAATACATATTACTGAGAATATTTATTGATACATATTTACTATTTAGTTCCACATGAGAAAGGACATATTCAAGTCATATCATTTGTAGTTTTGGTAGTGAACAAATATTGTATTTTATGCAATTACAATTATAAAGGTGGAAAGACTGCAAAACACAAACAAAAACATTTTGCAAAGAAATCTTAAGTGGCCAAGACCTATCCCAGAATGCAAACCTGTCTAGTTCCACTTCAACTTCTTATCAAAATAGCTCCATAATTTATATATGACCTTGCATAATTACACGTGACACACTCCCCGACAACACATTCAAACCCAATTTCCAAACAATGTGTTTTGATGAGTCACATTTGCGACGAATTCGCCAGGACGACCGTAAAAGAATCACGTGTGTCAATTAAGCAGTAGATCGATATTCGCGAATGTGTCACTGACAGATATTCACAACTTCACACCTCAGAATCGCGACGCCTCAGAATTGTGTGAAGACAATTGTTCATGTTCGTATTCGAAAATAAGCTGTAGTATTAAATCTTAACCATTGGTGTCAGTTGAAATTTAAATATTTTTAAAGAAGTCCATCTGCCGAATCCGCAATATGTTGACATTTTCATTTTGGTGATTTAAGTTATTTATGGTCATAAAGTTAGTCATTTCGGTGACGGGATTAATTGTCTGCGCCGTTTTGAGCTCAACGCTTGACAATTGTCAAATACTTCAGCCGCTATTACGCACAGCAGTGAAGTTGACGTCCGTCAAGCTAGCAGCAGATTCATATTCGCGAATCTGCTGCTGCCAGACAGACATTCGCCGGGCTCGAATATACTGCTACTGGCAGCAGATTCGGCGAATGTCTGTCAGCTGGCAGCATATTCGTGAACAACTTACGCGGCTTTTTTGGCGCGAGCAGCAGATTCAGATATTCGCCGGGCTCGAATATACTGCTACCAGCAGCAGATTCGGCGAATGTCTGTCAGCTGGCAGCATATTCGTGAACAACTTCCGCGGCATTTTTTGCGGATCATCTGAACGCCAACAGCAGATTCGCAACGTGATGTGTTTGAGTTGAGTTGTTCGGTGAAAGATGGGTACCTTCTAGGTAAGTAGGAGGAGGTTAGAGGTCCTACTCACTGACTGCTTCAAGTCAGTAATACGTTGATCAATACCTACTTACCTAGAAGGTACCCATCTCTCACCGAACAACTCAACTCAAACACATCACGTTGCGAATCTGCTGCTGGCGTTCAGATGATGCGCGAAAAATGCCGCGGAAGTTGTTCACGAATATGCTGCCAGCTGACAGACATTCGCCGAATCTGCTGCCAGTAGCAGTATATTCGAGCCCGGCGAATGTCTGTCTGGCAGCAGCAGATTCGCGAATATGAATCTGCTGCTAGCTTGACGGACGTGTGAAGTTGTACCAAGGCAGTTGTACGGCCTTGGCTTTGGCAGTGAAGTAGCTCAAGCTTTGTTTATCTGTGCCCACTGCCCAAGGCTGTATAAATATGTGACAAGGCCGTATAAGAGTGGCTCTGTGAGTGACTGGCTTAGATGTTAGTTATAGATATCTTGGCTTGGATAGTGAGAAAACCGAGGATACTCTGTAATTTTAAACAGGTTGATTATTTTACTTTTATCATTCAAGATATGATTGTCACTCCCAATGTTTTTAGTATGTTTGTCATACTTAAATGACCAGGAAAACTTGCCTTTTCCCCATTATCCTGTGAAGTATATTCAGTATTTACTAGTCCATGTCAACATTGATCAAATAAGTAAGTAGGTTGTAGTACCTCTAACCTCAACATTGTTTGTAGAAGCTATTACAATTACAGCCCAAACATTGCATTGCGTGATGTTGAGTGATGAATGCATACTTATTACATACTTTTAAGCTGCTCGTTTGGACTTGCATGATCTATATATCTATCATGCGTCTTATTTTTGTTTTTTTATTTTTGCAAACCACCAAAGATGAAAGAAGTCTACTCACCTTGACCTGTTTGACTTTCCTGTTAGTCTGTTGTTGATTATTTATCTCAAGTTCTGACTTGTGTGGGATTTCTTTACTCCATGGTCCATATATATCCATTATCCATTGGTGTTTCAATGTGGTGTGTGTTAAAATGGTGCAAAATGCACATTGCAAACTATAAATATTCCTGCTAAAAGATTTTAAGTGTAGAATGAAGTATACATGCAGATTCCTAGCTTGAGCTGCCGCATGCCGGGCCTGGCGGGTGCTGCCACATGTGGCCGGCCTTGATGCCGGTCCCAACTCGTATGAGCGGTGGCGGTGCGGGGCCGGTTCCTGTTTTTTTGGGAATTTTTGCATCTCTACTGCACAACCAGGTGACGTCTGTCAAAGCTTAAGTGGTCCGAATTCTGATGATAATAATGGAAATAACCAGCTACCGCGTACAAATAAACCAGTAAGGCGCCGTAGTTGGCGATGAGCGAACGAGCGCGAAATAAATGTGTGGTGAATTTCAACCCGATCGGGCAAGTAGTTCCTGATGTAAATAAAAAGGTGCGCACGTGCGCACGTGCAGAGGCACCCCAACCATGACTTGTGGGTAGGCGGCGGCGGAGGGGTCCTTAACCACACACCAAATTTGAACACAATCGGCTCAACCGTTCCTGAGATATAGAATAGGGGTGTGCACGTGCGCACGTGCAGAGGCACCCCATCCCTGACTTGTGGGGAACTGGCAGTTGAGAAGTCCCTAACCACACACCAAATTTGAACACAATCGGCTCAGCCATTCCTTAGATATAGAATAGTTGACCAGTACCGTGATCGGATTGTGACTGGCACGCGCGACGAGGAGGCGTTGAAGCGCATGCTGCATGAGCCGAAGCTGACTCTGCAGAGGGCTGTGGACATCTGCCGCGCATGTGAATCGGCTAGCGCGAACAGTGCGGCGCTCCGTGTCGAGCCAACCAGCGTGGCGCGGGTTTCGGCCTATCGCAGAGCCCGTGCCCCTCCCCGTTCGGATAGTGCTCATCGTGATTCGTGTCCACGCTGCGGCCGGACCCCGCACGCTGACGGTGGACGCTGTCCTGCAGTGGACGCATCGTGCCACATATGTGGAGCCACCGGTCACTTCGCGGTGACATGCTCCGCTCCACCGACCGCCCGCGGCGCTGCGGCGCCTGGTCGCGGCTGGCATGGCGCCAGGTCACGTGATCGCTCGCCTGATCGCTGGCCGCCAGGCCGGAGCATGTCAAGGTCACGCCGAGGCAGGGCGTCTGGACCGACGCCAGGTCACGCGTCTGGGGAACACTCCGATATTCGGCGGGTTGTCGCCGACGTCCCCGTGCATCAGGTGGCGGCACGGCCCACGCCGCGGGTGGAGGTGACGCTCACCCACCCGGCCGGCTCACCATCTGTGCTGTGCACGTCAGATACCGGCGCAGAAGCGACTGTTATGGCTGCTGACATGGCAGAATCTCTGGGCGTCACTGCATGCAAGATGATACCCGTGGGCTACGGCGCCTACGGGGCTCACTTCTCATCTGCTGGACGCACCCCACTGACCTGTGCCGGTCAGTTCTGCGCAACCTTGACGCTGGGGGACTGCGAGGCCGTCACAACCGTGTACGTGCTGTAGGAAGTGACCGGCTTCCTGCTTAGCTGGCGTGACTCAGTGCGCCTCCGCATCCTGCCTGCCGACTTCCCCGCCTATATTCCGGCCAGCATCACGCGGTGCCGGGCCGCTGCCCCTGCGAACCGCACGTGCGCTGACTGGATCAGTTGCAGCCGTGTCAGCTCGCGGCCGACTGGTGCAAGATCTTGTCCGCCTGCCGGACGGATGGTGCCACCTACCGCCCGACATCTAGCGACATCTGCCGGCTCAACCGCCGAACGTCCCGTGGATCAGCTGCCTGAGCTGCAGCAGCCGACATCCGGTACTGTCCCTATATGGGAGCACGACTACGACCCGCCTGACGCTGTCATCAGGGAACATGAAACCGCACTGAAGATGCACTTTCGACAGGTGTTTGACGGCAACAAGACCCTTCGAGTGATGGCCGGCGGTCCGATGGTCATTGAGCTGACGGATGATGCTACCCCGTCCGCTCTGACCGACGCCAGGACCATCCCATACTGCTGGCGTGAGGAGATCAAGCATCAACTAGATGACCTGACCACCAGGGGGATCGTGGAAACCGTGGATCATCCAATCGACTGGTGCCACCCTGTGGTGCCTGTCGCCAAGAAGGATGGCGGCGTCAGACTGTGCGTGGACCTGGCCAGACTCAACAAGTATGGAAAGAGGCCCACGAACCCTGTCAGGCCGGTCCATGACTCCGTGGCCGGGATCGCAGGAGACGCGCGGTGGCTGACCGCGCTGGACGCCACGATGGGATACTTCCAGGTTCCCATCGCAGAGCACTGTCGTGACCTGACGTGCATCATCACGCCGTGGGGCAGAATGCGCTTTAGAAAAAGCCCCATGGGCTTGGTCTCAAGTGGGGACGATTACAACTGGCGTGGAGACGAAACCCTCGGCGACATACCTCAGACGATCAAGATCGTAGACGACCTGCTCGCCTATGACGCCACATACCGGGCACACCTCGCGCACGTAACCAGCATCCTCCGACAGCATCCTCCGGCGTTCCAGGACGTTAAGGAGGAGCTGGTGGCGTCACCTATACTGGTGTTCTTCGACCCGCGCCTGCTTACCGCTCTACAGACGGACGCCGCCCGCACCCGAGGGCTGGGGTTCGTACTGCTGCAGCTGCACGGAGACACCTGGAAGATGGTCCAATGTGGCTCCCGCTTCCTGACTGACACGGAATCGCGTTATGCGGTGATCGAGCTGGAGTGTCTGGCGTGCCTGTGGGCGTGCCGGAAATGCCACACGTACCTGGCCGGCCTCCCGCACTTTGACCTCGTCGTGGACTACCACCGGCTGTTGCCCATCCTCAACTCAAAGCAGCTCTCGTAGATTGAGAACCCGCGTCTCCAGCGCTTGCGTGAGAAGCTCACGCAATACACCTCCGCCACCTGTCAGAAAGGAAAAACACACTGCATCCCAGACGCCTTATCCCGAGCTCCTGTCTGTGACCCTGGGCCTGAGGACGAGGTCGCCGAGGTAGCAGACGCGCTACACGAGACCGTGGTCGCTGCTCTGAGCGCGACATGTGAAGATGGCGCGCGGATCGCGCTTCTCCAGGATCGGACGTTGGACGCGGTTCGGGCGGCCGCAGCCCGTGACGTTGACTACCAAGCCCTGCGAGACACCGTCATGGCTGGATTCCCCGAGCCCGGCACGAAGTACCACCTCCTGTGCGGCCCTACTGGGGAGTCCGCAGCATGGTAGCCGTCGATGACGACTTTGTCGTGTATGGCCCGCGGATGATCATCCCGGCCAGTCACCGCTATGAAGTCCTCACCCGTATGCACGACTCGCATCAGGGCATGGAGAGGACTAAACGTCGAGCCCGCCTGTGCGTGTTCTGGCCGGGCATCGACCGCGACATCACCAACACCGTCTCGTCTTGCCCGAGCTGCCGACAGCTGGCGGCGTCCAGTCAGTGCAACGAACCGCTGTGGCAGGACGACGACCAGCCAAGTCGCGTATTTGAGTCCGTGTCGGCGGATTACTTCCACGTGGCCGGACGGACGTATCTTGATACGTGGATCGGCTGTCGGGGTGGCCGTATGCGACGGTTTACCCCAGAATCGCCTCAGCCGCCCATCTGACGAAACAGCTGCGGAAGATCTTCGCGCAAAGCGGGGTTCCAGTGGTGCTCCGGACGGACGGCGGACCGCAGTTCGCTTCGTCAACGCTGCGCCGGTTCTTGGACCGGTGGGGCGTCCGCCACGAGATGTCGTCCCCGCGGTACCCCGGCTCCAATGGTCACGCGGAGGCTGCTGTGAAGACCCACCAACAAGCTGATCATCGCAGCGTCAGCACGAGGCCAGCTAGATGATGAACAGCTCGACCGGGGTCTCCTGGAACTGCAGAATACGCCACGGGCCGATGGTCGATCGCCCGCCCAGACACTGTTTGGGCACCCGTTACGGTCGGGTGTGCCCACTCATCACCGCGCGTATGCTCCTGAGTGGCAGCGCGCCGGCGATGTGTGTGACGCCAAGGCCGCCGACATTCAGGAGGGGGTCCGGCTCCGTCACAACGCCTCAGCGCGCCCGCTCTCTGGACTGCACGTCGGCTGCCACGTCGACGTGAAGGTCACTGACACCGGCCACTGGGACAGGAGAGGCGTGATCGTCGGAGTCGGACAACGCCGGACATACCTGGGGAAGCTACCAAGCGGCAGAACCTACTGGCGGAACCGCCGCTTCCTGCGGCCTCGCCGTCCACTGCTGGCGAGTGGCGTTGAGCCACCAGCCGCCGTCAGCATGACCCATCCGCCGCCTGTCAGCCGCGAGACGGCTGCACCGGCAGCCACACTCCGTCGCAGCAGTCGCCAGCGCCGACAATCGCAGCGCATCACAGTGCGCTGGGATGCCGCCACCTACGCTCAAGTGCAGCGCGTGTCAGCTGTTGATGGATTGATCTCCGGCGCACGTCTGCTGCCTCACAAACGCTGTGGTGGAACCACATCAGGGCTTTATGAATCACAGCAAAAGCGCTGTAGATTGGATAAATTCCTTCCCCACTCGGTCGTTTTATTAGTAAGAAACGCAACGGCATGTTACTGTTATTGAATATGCGTGTAATTTCCGAGCGGTTGTGCACTAAGACACCATAACAAGGGGCTGTGTAACCGTAGGTATGATCCGCCATCAACCAATGTACGAACTGCATGCATCTTGAACGCACTCTTCAAGTAACGGACACTTAATTATACAACGGCATTCCAGACCGCTGCATGCAAAATTGTTTGTCTAACGCCTTCACATGAATCAAATGCGTAACTGCGTTTCAGAGTTTATAAACTGCTGTTGTGATAAACCATTGGCAAAATAGCATGTTATGGTTCATATTTAGTTGAAGTAAGCAAAACAAGGAATGTAATGTTAAACAGCAACGATGAAATGCTTCGTATATTTGAACCTCCTTGCATGCAACATACATTACAGTAGCACACATCGACAGTATTGGTATTAATAATCCATCTGTCGGTATTACGAATCATGCTTATGAATATAAGGAAATAAAAATACATTTCTCATAATCACATATTTAAATACATTAAAAATAAATTATACAACTATGACATCCACGTGCATGAACGTTGACGACAAATGTTTTATACATGATGATTGGTCAAGTACTTTGATCGTGAAGTATTTTGAAATACTTTTTTGCTTTGTGAAATTAGTTACGACTTAAGTCGGATTAGTCTGATCGAAGAATAAGCCAATGTGAGATGTTGAGGATAAATGTATATGGGAATGCAAAATTCAAATGGATTTTGTTAAAAAAATGGTAACAAGACTTATTCGGTGAATTTTGTTTTCAACCGAAAAAGCAGTAATTATTCCTAAGGACATGATTTAAACAGAAATATGAATATCATCGTTATTTCTTTTTCCACAAAAAAAAACATCGTGTTTAAATTCCTAAGCAACGTTCAGTAGATGTACTCTGTGTCGTAACCAATGTCGTGTGAATATCGAAAGCCCTCTAAAACGAACCTCATCAATGACTAACAAAGGTGCGGTGATCTACCCACTAAAATCTCACATACCGAGTCAAATCCAGCCACGCAACGACGCACTAAAATCTCACATACCGAGTCAAATCCAGCCACGCAACGACGCACTAAAATCTCACATACCGAGTCAAATCCAGCCACGCAACGACGCACTAAAATCTCACATACCGAGTCAAATCCAGCCACGCAACGACGCACTAAAATCTCACATACCGAGTCAAATCCAGCCACGCAACGACGCACTAAAATCTCACATACCGAGTCAAATCCAGCCACGCAACGACACACTAAAACCTCACATACCGAGTCAAATCCAGCCACGCAACGACACACTAAAATCTCACATACCGAGTCAAATCCAGCCACGCAACGACGCACTAAAATCTCACATACCGAGTCAAATCCAGCCACGCAACGACGCACTAAAATCTCACATACCGAGTCAAATCCAGCCACGCAACGGCACACTAAAATCTCACATACCGAGTCAAATCCAGCCACGCAACGACACACTAAAATCTCACATACCGAGTCAAATCCAGCCACGCAACGGCACACTAAAATCTCACATACCGAGTCAAATCCAGCCACGCAACGACGCACTAAAATCTCACATACCGAGTCAAATCCAGCCACACAACGACGCACTAAAATCTCACATACCGAGTCAAATCCAGCCACACAACGGCGCACTAAAATCTCACATACCGAGTCAAATCCAGCCACACAACGACGCACTAAAATCTCACATACCGAGTCAAATCCAGCCACACAACGGCACACTAAAATCTCACATACCGAGTCAAATCCAGCCACGCAACGACGCACTAAAATCTCACATACCGAGTCAAATCCAGCCACGCAACGACGCACTAAAATCTCACATACCGAGTCAAATCCAGCCACGCAACGACGCACTAAAATCTCACATACCGAGTCAAATCCAGCCACGCAACGACGCACTAAAATCTCACATACCGAGTCAAATCCAGCCACGCAACGACGCACTAAAATCTCACATACCGAGTCAAATCCAGCCACGCAACGGCGCACTAAAATCTCACATACCGAGTCAAATCCAGCCACGCAACGACGACTAGGTATTTGTAAACGCTCTACCTATAAACTCTCAGTGGACCCGTTCCAAACTGATTTCGGATGGTGCGGACACTTCAACCCAGGCTCAGGATCTACATGTAAATACGATATTTGTGCGTCTTTCTGCCTGATTGTCCACATGGCGACTCCCTGAGAGCGAGGAGCGGTTTCTTGATGACCTGATGAGGTATCATCCAACCTGTCAGCAGACTGGTACACCAGTCGTGTAGTACTGGTCCATCACTGCGCTCCGTCGGCCTGTGGCAGCGCGTGGTACTATTGCGCTCCGTCGGCCTGTGACAGCGCGTGATATTATTGTGTTCCGTCGGCCTGTGGCAGCGGGTGATATTATTGTGTTCCGTCGGCCTGTGGCAGCGCGTGATATTATTGTGTTCCGTCGGCCTGTGACAGCGCGTGATATTATTGTGTTCCGTCGGCCTGTGGCAGCGCGTGATATTATTGTGTTCCGTCGGCCTGTGGCAGCGCGTGATATTATTGTGCTCCGTCGACCGGTGGCAGCGCGTAGTACTATTGCGCTCCGTCGGCCTGTGGCAGCGCGTGATATTATTGTGTTCCGTCGGCCTGTGACAGCGCGTGATATTATTGTGTTCCGTCGGCCTGTGGCAGCGCGTGATATTATTGTGTTCCGTCGGCCTGTGGCAGCGCGTGGTACTATTGCGCTCCGTCGGCCTGTGACAGCGCGTGGTATTATTGTGCTCCGTCGGCCTGTGGCAGCGCGTGATATTATTGTGCTCCGTCGACCGGTGGCAGCGCGTAGTACTATTGTGCTCCGTCAGCCTGTGGCAGCGCGTGGTACGGGTGCGGCCCCTGGGAGTAGGGCTGCGGCGACAGGGGCTCGGAGGCGGCGGCGGGCCCGGCGCCGCGCCTCTGGCCGTACGAGACGGCCGGAGCCGGCTGGTAGAGGTCAGCGTTAATGCCGTACTGGGACTCGGAGGCGGCGCAGTTGACGTTGAACCACCAGTCGCAGACGCGGGTCTGCTGGGAGAAGACGGTGCCCACGGGACACAGGAACGACGTGCGACTGACGCCGCGCCCGCAGTAGTGCCACACCTGCGGAAAAGGACATCCAAAGTCAACAGTCTTCATCATCATGGTATCGCAGTCACAGGCTCACTCGCACATAGTCTAGAGTATTACAATGGCAGGCCCACACTCATATTGCATGCTTACAGTCATAAACATGTGTTCGTAGTCTCACAGTGGTTCAGAGCTTCAGATTCATCATAGCAGCTACACGCTAACAGCTGCAGTCTGAAGGCTAGGTTATAAGTTATAGACTAGACATAGTATAATCCAACCAGCTCCGAGCATCAGAGCTGGAGTATTACCTGGCAGGAGGCTTCCTGGTCCGCGTAGTAGCCGGGTATTTTGTCGTCGCACGTGAAGCTGGTCTTGGGTACCTCCGACAGAGTCGGGTAGTCCACGTTGGCACGTCCTGATGTAAAACATACCGACATTTGTTATGTGTCATTCTGACATTTTATATTTCTGTTAAATCGGCCTCAATACTGTTGGGTGTTATTTGTTTGTTGTCGGCCTTTTTTGTATATGTAGCAGGTTCGCTGCCAACTTTCCAGTAACTGTTTCAGACAACACCGAAGATTACCTTCGATTTCTTACATATTTCTGAAGATGTCCTCGGAAAAGTATTGAACTCGAAAATCGGTTACGGCAAGAGCCTAACATATGACATATTTGAGGCATTTCATCCCCAGCATGCAGAATATAGCACAGCGTGGCTCAAATGTTTAAAACTCTAATTGAGGTATCTGAATACGATGGAAGGTAGAACCTTACTTTAGAACCTGACACACCGAAGTCATCAGGATAGTGTGGTAGCCAGAGTGACAGCAGCAATACTGATCTGGTATACTGCTGTCTCCCGCATCACTGGATGACCCGTAGCCAGAGTGACAGCAGCAATACTGACCTGGTATACTGCTGTCTCCCGCATCACTGGATGACCCGTAGTCAGAGTGACAGCAGCAATACTGACCTGGTATACTGCTGTCTCCCGCATCACTGGATGACCCATAGTCAGAGTGACAGCAGCAATACTGACCTGGTATACTGCTGTCTCCCGCATCACTGGATGACCCGTAGTCAGAGTGACAGCAGCAATACTGACCTGGTATACTGCTGTCTCCCGCATCACTGGATGACCCATAGTCAGAGTGACAGCAGCAATACTGACCTGGTATACTGCTGTCTCCCGCATCACTGGATGACCCGTAGTCAGAGTGACAGCAGCAATACTGACCTGGTATACTGCTGTCTCCCGCATCACTGGATGACCCGTAGTCAGAGTGACAGCAGCAATACTGACCTGGTATACTGCTGTCTCCCGCATCACTGGGAGACCCGTAGTCAGAGTGACAGCAGCAATACTGACCTGGTATACTGCTGTCTCCCGCATCACTGGATGACCCGTAGTCAGAGTGACAGCAGCAATACTGACCTGGTATACTGCTGTCTCCCGCATCACTGGATGACCCGTAGTCAGAGTGACAGCAGCAATACTGACCTGGTATACTGCTGTCTCCCGCATCACTGGGTGACCCGTAGTCAGAGTGACAGCAGCAATACTGACCTGGTATACTGCTGTCTCTCGCATCACTGGATGACCCGTAGTCAGAGTGACAGCAGCAATACTGACCTGGTATACTGCTGTCTATCGCATCACTGGATGACCCGTCGTCAAGAGTGACAGCAGCAATACTGACCTGGTATACTGCTGTCTCCCGCATCACTGGATGACCCGTAGTCAGAGTGACAGCAGCAATACTGACCTGGTATACTGCTGTCTCCCGCATCACTGGATAACCCGTAGTCAGAGTGACAGCAGCAATACTGACCTGGTATACTGCTGTCTCCCGCATCACTGGATGACCCGTAGTCAGAGTGACAGCAGCAATACTGACCTAATATACTGCTGTCTCCCGCGTCACTGGGTGACCCGTAGTCAGAGTGACAGCAGCAATACTGACCTGGTATGCTGCTGTCTCCCGCATCACTGGATGACCCGTAGTCAGAGTGACAGCAGCAATACTGACCTGGTATGCTGCTGTCTCCCGCATCACTGGATGACCCGTAGTCAGAGTGACAGCAGCAATACTGACCTGGTATACTGCTGTCTCCCGCATCACTGGATGACCCGTAGTCAGAGTGACAGCAGCAATACTGACCTGGTATGCTGCTGTCTCCCGCATCACTGGATGACCCGTAGTCAGAGTGACAGCAGCAATACTGACCTGGTATACTGCTGTCTCCCGCATCACTGGATGACCCGTAGTCAGAGTGACAGCAGCAATACTGACCTGGTATACTGCTGTCTCCCGCATCACTGGATGACCCGTAGTCAGAGTGACAGCAGCAATACTGACCTGGTATACTGCTGTCTCCCGCATCACTGGATGACCCGTAGTCAGAGTGACAGCAACAATACTGACCTGGTATGCTGCTGTCTCCCGCATCACTGGATGACCCGTAGTCAGAGTGACAGCAGCAATACTGACCTGGTATACTGCTGTCTCCCGCATCACTGGATGACCCGTAGTCAGAGTGACAGCAGCAATACTGACCTGGTATACTGCTGTCTCCCGCATCACTGGATGACCCGTAGTCAGAGTGACAGCAACAATACTGACCTGGTATACTGCTGTCTCCCGCATCACTGGATGACCCGTAGTCAGAGTGACAGCAGCAATACTGACCTGGTATACTGCTGACTCCCTCATCACTGGATGACCCGTAGCTCTGCTGGTGGATTGGTCTGGAGCTCGGCGGCTGGCTGGGGACGACGGGCGCCTCTGGGTAGCTGGGGACGGTCCGCGCTGCGACACTCGGCGGCTCGCTTGCCGGTGGGGTGGGCTCGCTGTACGCTGGCGTTGTAGGTTCGCTGTCCACTTGTGCAGTAGCCGTGGGAGGTGCGTTGGACACCGGAGGCGGTGTGTAGGCGGCAGCGGTGGACTGTGACAGGGATGAAGCGGCTTCAGTGGTGTAAGCGGGCGCAGACGAGGTGGCTGGCTGACTGGAGACTACCTCAGGCGTTTGTGACGGGACCAGCGCAGCCTCGGTGACCGGCAGCTCCGGCTCCGGGTCGGCAGAGGTCACCGGAGCGGCCGGAGTGTATGTCGTGGTCGGAGGTGTCACCCGCTTTCCCGAGGCGTAGTAGGTTTTGGGCTTGGAGTGGCCACGGGGCGGGTACGGGCCCGGGCGGTGGTGGAAGTTCGGTGCAGGGCCGCGGTAACGACCCACGAACGGAGACTGGTGGGGGTGGGGACGGTGGTGAGGGTGGGAAGGGTGGGAAGGGTGGGAAGGGTGGGAAGGGTGGGAAGGGTGGGAAGGGTGGGAAGGGTGGGAAGGGTAGGGACGGGGGTGGTACGGGGGTCGCGCAGCTGGGTGAGGAACCCGCGGGTGGATCGGTCGGGAAGGACGGGAGGACTCCGCCGCCGTCTCCTGCTCAGACTCAGACTCGGTCGTGGGAGGCGCCTCAGCCACCGCCTCCCCCGGCTCAGCATCCCCAGCCGTCGTCTCCACCACATGGGCAGCTGTCTGGAAATACGCTGAGCTTTCCGTCTCTCCCTCTGCCGCGGCGGTCTGCGGCGCCGTGGTCGTCGATGGTGCTGCGGTCGTCAGAGGTGGCGCTACCACCTCTGGCTCGGTCTCCGCAGATGACGCTGCAGTAGTGGTCGCAGCAGCCGGGCGCGGCGAGGCGTGCGGCGGCGGTGGTGGCGGATAGGGGTGGCCGTACGGGCGAATCAGAGCAGCAGGACCGTACGGACGAGAGCTGAAGCCGCCGCGCGGGCCCGGAGGCGGGTAGCGAGGGTAGGGTGGACCGGGTGGGAGTGGGGGTCGGTGGTGGGGGTGGAGAGGTCCACCCGGCCGGCCGAGAGGGTAGCCGGCAGGCTTTACAGCTGCAGCCATCTGCAGTCCTGCCGAGAGAGAGAGGGAGGAGAGAGGTAGTGTCAACGCAGCACCACTCTGTTCTGCTGTTATCAGTGGTCAAAACCCTCCAGCCTCTAGCTGACGTAGACCTATTATCGCCTCATAGCTAGCGGCGGTACCTCCCCGCTTACCTCCTACTTCAACCATCGGAGCCTCCTGGCAGAGTCGGAGTAGAAGCGGAGATCATCCTGTGTGTGAGAAGCCGCACTACACAGATCACTACACCGGCCCGCCAGCGTTGGAAACGTGTTAGTTCCGTGGACAATTTCGAGTTCTCGTCTGAATTTCATGGACATTTCGGGATTCATGGACATCGTCATGTCCATGAATTTATTTTCATAGTTTCACATTGTTCCGTGGACCTGCAATCGTATGATGCAGAGATAAACTTTTCGTGGACATTAACAAATGTCCACGAGTTAACACCCATTTTAACCCGCTCAAGGATATCATAGCTTTTTTGACACCACGTGGCGCCCTACTCGACCGTGTTCGTTATACCGCTGCTGATTGGTCGGGCTGTGCGAAATCATTTTTGATTGGCTGCTGAACTCATGTCCACGGTCAGATCCTGTTACTGCTAATTTTGTCCTTGAAATGTTCACAATATCTCTTAATCTTGTGACGTCACGACAGTCAGCTGCCTAATTGAGCGGGAAAGGAAAGGGACCAACGCTAGACGCAGCCGCCATCGCCGTGTCATTTGATTGTGTTGTGCATTTGTTCAGAGAGGGAAGCGGTGGGAGAAGAAACGACTTTGTGTTTTAAATCAAGTATCCTGATCCATCACTTGAAGATGAAGAGAAAGGTATGTTTTCCGAGTTTATGTTGTGGATATAAGTTGACACCAACTGGAATCTGTAATGTAACACTTTTAACATGAACTGCAGCGATGTCAATGTTGTAGGTACCTACCTTGACCTATCACTAGGACTTGTTCGGAGCTAAGACAATTTACCCTACCTACACTTATCAGGGGGAGCAATCAGGCACAGGGGCAGGATTACTGTCTTCTGTGCCGGTGACCTAGGGTTAAATCCCTGGCCTCTGTAAAAGTTGTACTGGCCCCCAAATGCCTACTAGAAACCCTCGGATTGTAACAGGCTATGAGCCCTGGTCTATAAACCAAACCAAACTACACTTATTTGGATTTCAAAAAACTTATTGGGAGTTACCTAAGTTACCTAAGAGTTTTTGGATTTCGGGATTTTTTGTGTGAAAGGTATGTCTATTCGCAGGAATTTACTTGCTTGACTTAGTCGTGGGTAAAGCCCAGTTTTCATATTTGAATTACTTTTTTATATTGCACATATGGCAACCTACCACCAAAAAAGTGAAATGTTTATTTCTTATGTAGACCAATGCACTTTGTCCAGCCATCACACTTCTTGGTCTTAACGTTAATGCATGTTCAACGATTGCAGCTTTGCCATTCTGTTCGGGCAACTGAATGCAAATGTACTCGTTGCTCTTCTGGCGCAGCCATTTGTTTACAATTTAGTTGGACGAATTGTATTGGTCTAAATTGCGTCAGTGTTGATCATGCGAGCAAGAAAGAACACAAAAGATGCCAAAAATTATGTAACATCAAATATTGAAGTCAAAGTTGAACCAATTTTTTAATTAAAATTATCCCAAGAATCTTTGAGAACTGCACATTTGAATGCTGGATGGGATTTTTCCCTATATGCGATATGCAAAACACAATTTAAAAAAGAAAAAATGGACACCGAGCCAACTGTGCACAAATGCTCGGAGTGATTGCAATTAATAGATATAGCCATATCTATGCCATTTTTTGTTTGTTTTACCATTTACTATGTTGTAAGCCTTGAAAGGCATCCTCAAGGGAGAGGTGGCTCTCACAGATAGCAGGTTTATTTCTTAAACTACAGGCATTTTTAACTTTTACCTGTGACTTTACGTCACACTATCGTAACTCCTGCCTATAAATAAAACAATCTGGCACGTGACTTAACTCGCTGAATTTGAAGCCGATTTACAATTGAAAGGTGGCAATCGAATCTTCAAGAAATAAGCATTTCATATTTTGGGAGGTAGGTTGCAATATGTAAAATATATCAAATATAATTTAAATGTGAAAATTGTGTTTTACGACATCGTTCTGTGAGTGCATTCCTGCAAATAGCCATAACTTTTCAATAACTCATTGGATTAACAAATAACAATGTTGCTAGCACTCAGTTTGAAAAAGTGCATCACTGGAGGGGTGACTCGCACAGATTGCAGCCTTATTTCTTACTTGTCATTTTCCATTTTTACCTGTGACTTGGTTTATACAATATAAGGTCATCCCGACCACCCTACATAGACGAAGTTTAGCTTTGTGTCAAAGCTCAGAATGACAAATAATGTATTTAGTAATACTTCTGTCATATGCAATCATATTTCAAATCTACAATAATGTCAACACTTACCTTGAAAACCAACAGAACCAATAATATTTAATTTGGCTAAATGTAGCCAAAGTCGGTTCAATTTAACTTCAAATCTACCCTTTTTCTGTGACTTCAGCCCGCATCTGGAAAAACACCGGCGATTTGATCATAAAATCAGCTCTTGAACCGTTTTGAGCTAGTTTTAAGATAAACTGCCGTGTGTCATGAAGTTGCTGTACATATGCGGCCTGGGTACATGGGGCTTCAAAAGTCATGGGGTAAACTTTTTGTCTCTTCTAATTTCCGGACATCTGTGGCAAATTCGACTCAGTTTATTAGCCAGCATCTCAAAATATGCTGGCTACCTATCACCTTCCCTTGACACATTATTACTTATATTATGACACCCTTTCCTTGCTGATTGTGTTGCTAGATCAAGAAGAACAATGATGCTCCAGAGCGTAAGGCTAGAAGATGACCTCTCATGTCAAACTTCAGGTCAGATGATAAGAAACGCTTTAAAGCCTATATTTGCATCTCGATTTGCTTAAAAAGGGTATCAATCGATTTCTGAGGTGAAATTACACCTAGGGTATCACATACTTATCGTCTGTTTTAGGCCAAACACCGGTCAAATGGCGATTTTCGTAGTGCCCCACAATAATGCTAAATACTTAGCACTTTTACCACAAAATGAGTTATATTCGTCACGCAAATACTTCCTTCCTTACAGTTATGTGTTGTCGAGGCTACCAATTTCGGCACTTTTGTATTGTCTTGGCTTTAATTAGCCTAGGTTTTGGGGAATCAAAACTCTTACAACCCATTCAATCAATTTGTTTTGTCATTAGTGGTACTTTTTACTTTTAAATTTTGTTTTCTTTCAATAAAAAATAGGACTCGTAATACTGATATATAACGGCAAGCCGAAGCCGGCTCAGGATGGAGTATGGAGCTGTGTTGGTGGCTCTCGTTTTTGGCGACCAAGTGTAGTGGGGGAAAATACTGAGCCTCTAGTCAGTAGTGAGGATGGGGGATTCTGGTCGAAGAAAGGTAGCAGTAGGATTGGGAGGAGGTCAGATGATAGGGCTCAGGGCAAATGTGAATGGCCTCATGTCAAGGGCGGAGCTAAGTGGAAAAGTCACATAGATCCTCATCCACTCACGGTCTCTAACAGATTTAGTGTGCTAGAGACTGAAGCTCAGAGTCAGGGGGTTGCCACAGAAGTGGTGAGGCACTTGGTAGTTGGGGATTCCAGAGTTAGGCCCTTCAGGCGTACATTCTGTGGCAAGAAGGACAGATGCATAGTAAAACCAGGGGCAAAAGTGGAGGGCATAGACCAGGTCATTAAAGCCGAACTAAGGAAGTGCACGCCTGAGGCGATAATCGTACAGGTAGGGGTTAATAATGTGGGGCCCAGGCGGAGTGAGACAATTATATCTGACTACCGAAGCCTCCTTCTGAGGCTCAGTGAGTCCAGAAAACCTGTTATTTTGACAGGTATCCTCCCACGGCTAAGTGTCAGCCAAGAGTGGTACTCTAGGGCACTGTGACTGAACAGCTCAGTCAATAACTTGTGCAGAGCCATGGGGCTAAAATTTGTAGATTTGTGGGATGACTTCTTTGAGAGCAGTAGATATTATTTGAAGGATGGGCTTCACCTGTCTGATGAGGGGGCTGAAGTCTTGGGAGCTGTCTACCGACATGTTATTCAGGGAAACTGAGGAGGGGGGGGGGGCAAAAGTGAGTTTAGAAGAAAGCAATAGCTTATGTAGAAGAAAGTCAGGAGATCTCTTAGCCCCACCAAACGTGAAGTCAGCTCAAAAAGCAGTATGACATGATGTTGAATTCACAAAGTATCAGGTCCAAATTCAATGAGTTTGAATGCTATGTTGCTCTTGAAAAGCTAGACATCATTTGTGTGACTGAAACATGGGTCAGTGAGGGGTTTAACCCGCGCCCCGCTGGGGTATTCAGCCGAACGCGCCCCGCTGGGGGCAAATTCTGCCCCCCCCGCCTATCTCTCGAACCAATGGCATAGGGAGACGCGCGAGGCGGCGATCGAAAGCTCTCGATGATTCTAAAGCACACTGAACATTCTTATTAAAAGGTCACGTTTCAGGTCAAGGTCAGGTCAAAGGTAAAAACACGTGTTTCCGGATTATTGGCTGCGAAGACCGGACTATCAAGAGCAGCAAGCCCAAATTCACACAGCTTACTTACAAATGGAAGAGAAAGGTACAATAGGAGTATAACTATCATACTAAGCACAGGTCAGGTCATGTAAGGTCACTATATGAAAAAGTGTAATGAGAACCGTGCGACCCATGTTATATGGGCTATTTTACTCGTAGAATTCGATGGTGACAACCAATTTGCAATTTTACCTTAATGCCAGGTCAAAACGGTCATAAAAGGTCCAATTTTTAATAAAAACAACACCTATCTGATCCAGTTTTGTCCCAAGAATCCAATGATGTTATTTATTTTGACGTACGAGGTCCAGAATTTCCAAAAATCGCAGTTGAAAAAATGACGTCGTCAGTTATTGAGTTATTGGGATGATTTGGGGGTGAAAACATTGAGATATAAGCCTAGTTTTCATGACACTAGTTAATTCGAATTTCCTAAACGGATTATCTCACCAGAGTCGTTCAAAGACCATTTTAGAGAGTAAAGATAGGATTGGGCTTGAACTGAACCCGATTGTAAAGTTTATGTTCACCATACAATTGCGAGTGAGAGGGAATCCGGCCTAGAATTTGAGGAAATCTAGATTTCCTGTGTCATGGAAACTAAGCTATAGACTAGAAATTTGGCACAGGTATGGCATAGACGTAGTTTTCTTACATATATTCCGTTTTTTTAATGCGTCCAAAAATTTGGATTTTAGTGGCTTTACCGCCAAAATCTATTTTAAAGAATGGGTAAAAATCCAAAAAATTCACAAATCCGAGATAGCCATTTTGTAGTACTCTTTTTTCTGTATCTTTTGTTGTTTTCTGTTTGCTATTTCCTTCAAAACTATGTTCTGCAAGCGTTTAAACATTTGTCACTTTTGGATCGAAAATGGCGTGACGTGACGTCACTAAAACGCCATTTTCTAGAAAAAAAATTATCGACTGATTTTTTTGAAATTTTCGGAGATGTCAAATTGATGCCGTAAATAGTACCTGTAAGTTTCGCGTCGCTATCTGCTGTCGTTTTTAGTAATTGCGAAAATCCGTAAGGGGGCAGATTCTGCCCTCCCCAGCGGGGAGCGGGTTAACCCGCGACTTACTGGGGGGGGGGGGGTATTTATAGCCCCCCCGTTTTCTTGCTATATCTTCTAAACGCCATATCAAAATGCAAAAGCCCAAATGCCGGAATAGCTTGTTATGATATTAATATTTTAGGAATTTAAATGGGCTACCAAAACACTCCGTTATCGAAAAGGCAGTGTTTTTCCCCGGGGCGAAAAACTGTCACATTTTTTTCAGCCTCGAGAAATACTCTTCGCTCTATTAATTTATCGCTGCACTCCCGGCACACTTTGCTCCCCTCCAGCTCACAAAACTGCCTTTTCCCTGATCAGTTGTTAGCAGGTTGGATACCTGTCTGTCCTGCTTGTACCGTTTTTTTATATAAAAAATATGCTCTTTTCTTTTCAGACATCCTCTGGAGGGGCTTCAAGAGACACCTGAGCCTGTCGTTCACGCTCCGTCAAAGAAGCTCGGATGCAAGAATGCCTATGACAAGGTGAACTTCTGCCTGTTTTGTCAGAAGGCCGTAAAGCAGAAGATACGGAGGCACTTGGTGCTCTGCCACGCGAGCGAACCACGCGTTGCCACCTTCATGGATGAAACAAGCGAAGACATGAAAACCCGTCAGGTTTACCGACTGATGTGCGAAGGAAACTACAGTCATAATCTCCAAGTCCTCGAAGGGACCGTGCAGGGAGCACTCGTGGTACTCAAAAGGCCGAATGAAGATACTCCCTACCACAAGTTTGTGCCATGCCATGCTTGTCATGGCTTCGTTCTTCGGTCGGACCTCGCAAGACATGCGAGGAAATGCCCATGCGTGGATGAGAGTGAGAGAAATCTCACGAACAGAACTCTCGAAGCCATGTCCGACGCATCAGACCCCAGACATCCACAGCTGCTCGCGGATGCTGATCAAGAGCGGGAGCGAGAATTCATGAAGATCATAAGCAAGATGAGAAATGATGAAGTGAAGGATGTGGTCATCAGAGACCGGCTCATTAGAGAAGTTGGCGCCTACATGCTCAAACCCAAGGGAAGAACTGGAAGTTTGCTCGAGGCAATGAAGCAGCGGGTGCGAGCTCTGGGAAGACTTCTGATCACCATGCGGGCCAAGAAACAGTGCAGCGACCTGGCTCTTGAGGAAGCCCTTCAGCCGAGATATTTTGACTGCGTCATAGAGAGTGTGCACGCAGTGTGCGAATGGGAGATGGGAGATAGCGATACCCCGCCTCGCTACAAAAACCCCAGCCTTGCGCTGAAGCTGGGCCATGGAAGGCTGCAGAAGTAGGGCTAGGACGTGCCTTGAAAGAAGAGGATCGTGCCAGAGAGCAGAAGCTGAAAGACTACATCCGACTGCACGAACAGGAGTGGGGAGACAGAGTGAGTCACACTGCTCTGTCAACCATCGACGTAAGGAAGTTGAACAAGGTGGACGCGCTGCCGCTGACCGAAGATCTTGTGGCGTTATCACAGTCAAACAGGGAGGAAATCGGCAAGCTGACACAAGAGCTGACCGAGGGAAACGCAGGACCAAGTCGGATGAGGAAGGTCTACAACAGCCTTGTAACCCTCACAGAGGCGGCGATAATAATATTCAACAAGAGGCGTGGAGGTGAGGCCGCTCGTATCCTGGTAACCTCCTACCTGGATCGGCAGCGGCAGGTAACCAACCAGGACATCCTCCAAACTCGTGTCTCCACTGGAACGGAAGCTGGCTGAGAAGTTGGACCTGGTCGAGGTCCTCGGGAAAAGAAAGCGGCGAGTTCCGATCATTCTTACGCCATACGTCAAAGACGCTCTTGACGTTATGGTATGCAAGCGCAGGTCGATGGGACTAGAAGGAAACCAGCACCTCTTCGCCCGAGCTGGCTCGAAAACGTTCGTGCCAGGCTGGAAAGCCATGAAGCTGGCGTGTGAACGTTGCGAACTCAAGCAGCCAGAGCTGATCACGAGCACAAAGATGTGAAAGTACCTCGCCACGGTGACCCAAGTGCTGCAGCTGGACGATCAACAGCTGGAATGGGTGTCAAACCACCTCGGACACAGCATGGACGTCCACCGTTCTTACTACCGCCTACCCAACGAGCTGCTGCAGCTGGCTAAGGTTAGCCAGCTGCTTCTGGCCTCCGAACATGGGCGTATTCATGAATACGCCAACAGGACTCTCAATGACATCAACGTCGAAGGTAACGTGCATATTTTTAACCCGGTGGGGCAACATTATTTTGCTTACATTGGTAATTGCACAAGTCCGTGTGCTTTTGTGTGTAGTGCGACTTGTCAGTTTATTTGTCAGTCAGTTTCTGGGATATGCTCTTGCTTTCGTATATGCTACTTCCAGTAGCTTCATCAAGCACGTACGTGATATATAACGAATATGGGGATGATACACACTTCGGCGTTACGAAGTTATTATGAAGACTACCTCACGATCTCAAGGATTATCAGGATATATTTGGCCGAATAAGACAAATCGTGTTTCAGCAGAGATGCGTGTTTCTGTAGGGGGGGGGGGTGAAATGTTCTGATCTCGGATTCTACCGATATTCTTGTGGGAACCGAGGGAATGGGGTGATATCACGCTTGCAAGCACGTGCCCTATTCCGAGACCTAGCAACGATCATCGCCTGACGGACGAAATGGAACGTTTTTTTTACATCGAATCAAAAGTATTCCCTGCCATGAAAGCCAGCGTGACAGTGTTGGTGGGTCGTTCATGATCCTGCCAATTTTCAGTCATTATACCATATCAAAATAATTATCATTTTTAACCATAAGTATTATTTTCGGTTTTGTGGCTAATTTAAACGTTTAATATAGGAGAGTCGATTGCGAAGATTAAAGTGTAACAATTAACTATGTGGCCGCCTATATAGTATTACGTAGAACACGCAAGCTTGCGATGTAGGTGCTCCTATGTCTTAGTACAAGGTCTAACTCTCAACATTACAGTCCGCACATCAGCTCTAACACGACTTACCTTCTTCGGCTAAATTTCCCTAATATAATTAACCAGATTGGTTGTGACGGTTCAACTTGTTTTAATTAAAGTTTTTATATAGACTGTGCTTCGGCTTCTAACCTCATATGTGACTGGCCTCTTTCTGTATATGTCTGTCCATGATTCGTCCCTCTGTCTGCCTGCCTGTCCGTCTATCTGTCTCTGCCCGTCGTTGTGTCCGCTTTTATCAGCCACTGGCCGCTGCCGCCAATGCAGTCCCTGATTGACTGACCTTGCCCCCTGCCCTACCCCGTGATTGGCTGGCCGGCGTATCAAGTGACCGGCCAGACTGGCAATCAGCCCGCCAAACTATCAGTCGCCAGCTGGTGTTGAAGTCGCGCATGCCGACGGCCGAAACTGGGTTTCAGCTGTCTTTTTTGGCGGTGATTTTACGGTGTGATGTCCAATTCTGTGTTTACGGGTCATCGCGTGGTCGTCCACTATACCAGTGTGATTTGTATGCTTTCAGAGCTCATCGACTACCTGGAGTGATGGGCGCCAGCGCCAACGACGGCGACTGTTGGGCGCCAGCGCCAACGACGGCAGGGGCGCCAGAGCCAACGACGGCGCCTGTTAAGTTCTCAATGAATACAGATTTCGTGCCGTTCTCTCCGTGTGTCTATCAATGAAGGCGATTACACATAGCGCATCTGGCAGGGTTCTGGTAGCTTGCTTGACAGTTGACACCATTCTCCTATGGGCACAAATAACCTTTGTCATTGACGAGTACATGAAAACGAATAATCGTCATAGCATGATGGCACCGTTCTCCCAACCACATCCGAGAAACAGGTTTGGGGAAACTCTTCTCACACGACACCGGCAGATCGTCGCATCTGATACTGTTAGCTAGCCTTATACGTTACCGTTGGCTCGCCTCAACCGAGAAATGAACGGTCTGGGTGCAACGTGTATTACACGTAGTACACACACATCCCCCAGGTTGTATGACATGTTATATTACAACTTTGTGTTACGGTTCCTCTGAACAATTCATAGTTAGTGCTTAGTAGTTACGTTTTCAAGCGTACGAGGAGAACGTGGCGCATGACTGTCTGCGGCGGTTATTGTCTTGAGAAAACTATGCTGAGGCTGCGGCACCAGGCGATGCCGCCTTTGGATAATTTTCCACCATATCACTACAATTCCATGGTTATTTTCCACTCTTAGCTAGGGAGCATTACTATCTATGGTATCTGACACTGACGGGCAGGTTGTGTCAGAGCTGAGTACATGATTTATCCTTCTTTCCTCCTGTATTAGTTTTCCACAACCGAACTTACTTTCTTTATAAAAAAAAAACAGAACACTGGGAGAGGGGAAGTACGACAATGTGGGAGAGAAAAGCGAACGAGACGACAGGAGAAGAGGGGAAGGGGACAACACAAGAGAGGGGACGACAGAAGAGGAGAGGGAGGGGACGACAGGAGAGGAGAGGCAGGGGACGACAGGAGAGGAAAGGGAGGAGACGACAGGCGTGGAGAGGGAGGAGACGACAGGAGAGGAGAGGGAGGGGACGACGGGAGTAGAGAGAGGGAGGGAGGGGACGACAGGAGAGGAGAGGGAGGGGACGACATGAGAGGAGAGGGAGGGGACGACAGGAGAGGAGAGGGAGGGGACGACGGGAGAGGAGAAGGAGGGGACGACAGGAGAGGAGAGGGAGGGGACGACTGGAGAGGAGAGGGAGGGGACGACAGGAGAGGAGAGGGAGGGGACGACAGGAGAGGAGAGGGAGGGGACGACAGGAGAGGAGAGGGAGGGGACGACAGGAGAGGAGAGGGAGGGGACGACAGGAGAGGAGAGGGAGGGGACGACATGAGAGGAGAGGGAGGGGACGACAGGAGAGGAGAGGGAGGGGACGACAGGCGAGGAGAGGGAGGGGACGACAGGAGAGGAGAGGGAGGGGACGACAGGAGCGGAGAGGGATGGGACGACAGGAGAGGAGAGGGAGGGGACGACGGTAGAGGAGAGGGAGGGGACGACAGGAGAGAAGAGGGAGGGGACGACAGGAGAGGAGAGGGAGGGGACGACGGGAGAGGAGAGTGAGGAGACGACAGGAGAGGAGATGGAGGGGACGACAGGAGAGGAGAGGGAGTGGACGACAGGAGAGGAGAGAGAGGACGTCAGGAGAGGAGAGGGAGGGAACGACAGGAGAGGAGAGAGGGAGGGGACGACTGGAGAGGAGAGGGAGGGGACGACAGGCGAGGAGAGAGGGGACGACAGGCGAGGAGAGGGAGGGGACGACAGGAGAGGAGAGGGAGGGGACGACAGGAGAGGAGAGGGAGGGGACGACGGTAGAGGAGAGGGAGGGGACGACAGGAGAGGAGAGGGAGGGGAGGACATGAGAGGAGAGGGAGGGGACGACGGGAGAGGAGAAGGAGGGGACGACAGGAGAGGAGAGGGAGGGGACGACTGGAGAGGAGAGGGAGGGGACGACAGGAGAGGAGAGGGAGGGGACGACAGGAGAGGAGAGGGAGGGGACGACAGGAGAGGAGAGGGAGGGGACGACAGGAGAGGAGAGGGAGGGGACGACATGAGAGGAGAGGGAGGGGACGACAGGAGAGGAGAGGGAGGGAACGACAGGCGAGGAGAGAGGGGACGACAGACGAGGAGAGGGAGGGGACGACAGGAGAGGAGAGGGAGGGGACGACTGAAGAGGAGAGGGAGGGGACGACTGGAGAGGAGAGGGAGGGGACGACAGGAGAGAAGAGGGAGGGGACGACAGGAGAGGAGAGGGAGGGGACGACGGGAGAGGAGAGTGAGGAGACGACAGGAGAGGAGATGGAGGGGACGACAGGAGAGGAGAGGGAGTGGACGACAGGAGAGGAGAGAGAGGACGTCAGGAGAGGAGAGGGAGGGAACGACAGGAGAGGAGAGAGGGAGGGGACGACTGGAGAGGAGAGAGGGAGAGGACGACAGGAGAGCAGAGGGATGGGACGACAGGAGACGAGAGTGGAGGGGACGACAGGAGAGGAGAGGGAGGGGACGACAGGAGAGGAGAGGGATGGGACGACTGGAGAGGAGAGGGAGGAAACGACAGGACAGGAGAGGGAGGGGACGACAGGAGAGGAGAGGGAGGGGACGACAGGAGAGGAGAGGGAGGGGACGACAGGAGAGGAGAGGGAGGGGACGACAGGAGAGGAGGAGGGGACGACAAGAGAGGAGAGGGAGGGGACGACGGGAGTGGAGGGGACTACAGGAGAGGAGAAAGTGGGGACGACAGAAGGGGAGAGGGAGGGGACGACAGGAGAGGAGTGGGTTGGGGATGACTGGAGAGGAGAGGGAGGAGACGACAGGAGAGGAGAGGCAGGGGACGACAGGAGTGGAGAGAGGGGACGACAGACGAGGAGAGGGAGGGGACGACAGGAGAGGAGAGATGGGACGACAGGAGAGGAGAGGAAGTGGACGACAAGAGAGGAGAGAGAGGGGACGATAGGAGAGGAGAGGGAGGTGACGACGGGAGTGGAGAAGGAGGGGTCGACAGGAGAGGAGAGGGAGGGGACGACAGGAGTGGAGAGGGAGGGGAGGACAGGGGAGGAGAAGGAGGGGACGACAAGAGAGGGAGGGGACGACGGGAGTGGAGGGGACTACAGGAGAGGAGAAAGTGGGGACGACAGAAGGGGAGAGGGAGGGGACGACAGGTGAGGAGAGCAGAGACGTAGTATTTAGGGGGTCCTAACTAACTAGGCCATGTCCAATCTCCTTCGGTGTCCCTCTGAGCATCTACGGCGCCCTCGTACTATTGCTTTGCATAGAAAGAAACGCTGATGCGAACCGCCCCCCCCCCCCCGGTCAACAGCTTTCGTCCATGACGCCGTGAGGACGGCGCCCTCACGTTGGGAGAGAGTGGGGCCTGGCGCCCTCTTGAGGCTGGAAACTCCCGCTTGAACTCCTAATACTCCATTGGGGGAGAGGTATTGGACGACATGAGAGGAGAAGGGGCGACATGAGAGAAGAGAGGGAAGGAGAGGACGATAACAGTGGAGAAGGTGAAAGTATATAAGTATAGCTATTTGTATATAACCTGATTTCCGTGCATTTCATATAGTGTAACCCAGCCTTCTGTTTACTTATGGTGGCGATACTGGTTAGGTGTTTCCCGCGATGGAGTGACGTGCAGTGTGGGAAAGCGTTCACGTCCACAAAATAACAAGGAACTTATGAACCTGCAATATGTTGATATGCATGGACAAATTAGGCTCCGCCCACTTGTCCACAAGATGTGCCTTTGTACCCGACTTGAGTCCATGGAATGATATAAAACTCTCCTTTTGTATTTGAAGAGATTTCTGCATTTCGTGAGCATCAAAGTGTGGCCCAAACTTGTCTTCACCTACCGTAGTAATATCTAAGATATCCCGTTAGGGGTTGATGAGTTATTCGAGAAATCGTAAATGTCCACGAAATAACAAGGAACTCCTATGTCCACAAAACGCAAGAAAAGCAGCATGTGTGTCAACGCTCTGCTCCCCCTCTCTCTCCTCTCTGCCCCCTCTCTCCCTCTCTCTCCCTCTCTCCCCCTTCTCTCACTCTCCACCTGCCGGCGGCGGTCAGTTTCCCTCCTGCTGTCACCCATCATCAATCTCTACTGCAGGACCATGGCTCTGGGACCATCTGTCCACCCGTCATCCTTCACCGGACGCGGTCACGCACACCGCGCCACTTTCGCTTCTCAGCGCGCCGCGTTATGTCAGCGATGATCGTCACGCCCCCGGCAGAAATTGACGGCGTCCTGTCGATGACGCCAGCTGACGTTGATTTGCTCCAAATAGCTCCGGCTGGCTACCGCCGCGGGCCCCAGGACGGGGCGGCGGCCAAGCCTGACGCGGAAGAAGCGACAAATAACCACTCGTGTGGGGATTCGCTGATAAATAACTTCCGATGGATGGAAAGAGCAATCTATTTGGTAAGCAGGCGATAGGGAAAGATTAGCTCAAACACCATTTCACACTTCGCAATAGTCAAAGTTGTCGACATTATGGTTTCGTTATTGACTTGTACAGAGTCCAAATCATCCACGATATTTTTCACATAGCACCTGACATGCGGAAATAAGTATTTTTCGATCTGAGCAATGTTGTATTTTTTATTTGAAAACAAAAATCAACTGCTATGCTTAGCTGGCAGCAGTTTTATGCTTCTCGTATATGTCTGCGTAAAAAAACAAACACTATTGCGTAATCCAATTTTAACACATGACTGATCAGAACCAATTTACCTCTCTTCGCTGCATTGATCTACCGAGCATCACAAACTACCCTGGCCCGACCTAGATTGATCACGACCCATTATCCATGACGTATCGATCTCCAGCCGCTGCCACTGCGGACGACGGCCAGCCGACAACACAAAGGAATCCTCCCCCCTGACCTGTACGCGCCATTTAGACGCGGGGCGGCCATGTTACCCCATCGTTTCGCCTCCGCTGTCTGGCCGATGTGGTTCACACGCAGACAGACAGACAGACAGACGAGTGACAGGGGATGGTGCAACACGAGGGCTGCGGTCAGGCCCGACCGGCGACCGTGGCTACAGAGCGGTGATTCCTAACTACCGATCACGGATTCCTGACCACAGACGGCTGGCTGGCTGACCGCAGACGACCATTGGTACATTACCGGGATAAGACGTGAATAAGACGACCATTGGTAAATTACCGGGATAAGAGGTGATTAAGACGACCATTGGTAAATTACCGGGATAAGACGTGATTGAGACGACCATTGGTACATTACCGGGATAGGACGTGATTAAGACGAGCATTGGTATATTACCGGGGTAAGACGTGATTAAGGCGACTATTGGCACATTACCGGGATAAGACGTGATTAAGACGACCATTGGTAGATTACTGGGATAAGACGTGATTAAGACGACTATTGGTATATTACCGGGATAAGACGTGATTAAGACGACCATTGGTACATTACCGGGATTAGACGTGATTAGTTTGATTAGAGCGGTGTATAGGTATTGACAGACGTCAGGTTCGATCCGGCCACTAAACTAATGACAGTCTGAAGGTATGGAATGAAGCCGAAACTTTCCGAAAATGAAGCTGGATGAGTTCCTTGCTTTATGTTTACCATCGATCGTTTTTTATCAACCACCGGAACTAGTCAACAGCGGGAACAAATGAATTACGATACCTGCCACTCAAAATATTACAGTTGTAACTTTTCGCTTGGATATACCTAGGTACACAATGCTGATCCATATCTTTAATTCTAATTAATGTATCCTAATTTAGAAACGCAAGGAAGATTAATACTTTATGCATGAAATCCGTCTGTTCACTCTTTTCATATTTGCCTGGGTCATTGCCTCAATGCCTTATGCTCAACGTATAACAAGAAGCTGTATGTACTTACATACGATAGAACAAGCAGATCGCAATTGTTAAACCATGCCTAATACAGCAATAAGCATTGACGAAACAGCTAAATGACATGCCTCTTTGTGGCAAGACAGATGAATCTCCCGCGGTCCCGCATGCATCGCTAGGTTCGATGGGAACAGCTGTGATACGGTGCCCCTGGGCTGGCGCTCACCGGTCAATTCAAGTTAATTTGACTAGTTCGTGTGCGATGTTTTATTACTGAATGACATACCTGTGCTGCGTGTGGTTTGCATCGTGATGCGATTTATACGTTTCCTTTGCAGCAGGAGCACATACCGTAATAAGGAAAAGTGTATCGAACAATTCCCTTCAACAAAGCATGCATATTGCATAACCAATCAAGATCAGCTATTGCCTCCAGTGAAGTTCCAAGTTATCATCTAGCGTTTGCATATTTTTTTGCTTTGGTTGTTTATTGATAGCATGGGAGAAAACTTCAAAAACAAACCTTAAATAACCTAATGAAAACGTTTAACCCTCGCCCTACGGGTGGGGGTGGGGGGGGGGGGGGGGGGGGGGCCTGACAGGCCCCCTCCTGCGGTTTTTCTTGAATAACTTTTGACACATGTAGCGCATCCAGTGTTGGAACTTTATGAAATCGGTTGGGGGGGGGGGGGGGCAACGGCCGAATGCTCAAGTTGAAACTAAACGTCCAATACTATATATATGCATATGTAGTGTATAATTATTATATAATATACGTATTATACAACTATTACAATTATTACAATTGTGGAACTATTTTGTCCGTTTCATACAGGGGAAAAAAAATATTCTCCAATTTCCTTGTTTCAGACCATAAAATTGAAAAATTACTTCACTGAAGTTGATAGGTAAACACTGACTGGTCATAACATTTTTTGAAGGACCAACACAATTTTGAAGCCGTTAAATGTTAAATTATCGCCATCGGTGGCTAATTAAAGGGTCATTGCCACCTCGCAGGCCAATATGGAGTTATTGGTGTGTATCGGCCGATTAAGCGTGTCCGATTTCACCTGCAAAATTTGGTTCCCGAAACTCCCCCATTTTTTTTTTTTTTTGCACCAGTCATGCTTGCCAAGCATTCGTAAAGTTGGAGTCGCCACATCTCTATTTAGAATGACTTCTTTGCAGACTGTTATTTTCTTTTGAATGTTGCAAACACAACATCACCATTCCGTCAGTGCACTTTAAAATTAAAAAGTGTATGCGGTTAATTATATTCTCAACAACCTTAGCCTCTTTCATAATAAAACAGCAAGAATTGCTGTGGGTCGACTTTGGGACCGTAGGAGTTATGTGACCTATACCTTATAACACAGATATACTTTTCAACGTCAAGTCTCGGCGAATTCGTACGGGCTTGGGGGGGGGGGGGCGCCAATACCACAGCCAAACTGGATGAGAGCGGCCATCATGAATCTAGTACTGAGCACAGCTGGAACTAACGTTTTGGAGTCAGAAATAAATACAAAATGCTTTGCCGATACACTGCTTTATGTGCTGCAGGAGCAAGTTTGAGCTTGAGCATACATGATTGTTGAACAACACCATTCATTTAAGTTGCTTTTTAGAAATCCTCCGGAGGTGGCAATATCCCTTTAAAAATGCATCTGAAAAACACGTTCCTCATACATAATTGTCACATGCCAGACGGAGTCGGCAAAATTTAACTTACTCCGACTCCGGAAAAAAAATATCGACTTCAATAGACTCAGATTACGACTCCGAGTCTGCAAGACTGCTTCCGACCGACATGGCTCTCTCAGCCCGTTTAAGGGCTCTCCAAAATGCCCGAGAGCTTTCTCAGACTTGCACAGGGCCCTCTTAGGTCTGACAATGGCCCTCTTAGACAAGCGTAAGGCCCTCTCAGAACAGACGGTGGTCATCTCTGGTCGACCGATGATCCTCTCAAAGAAGCGGAGGGTCCTCTCTTAGGGATTTAGGGCTCTCTTAGACCGGAAAAGCGCCCCCCCCCCTTGGACGATTAAGGGTCCTTTCAAACTGGTAAACATACCTTGCAGACAGGCAAAGGGCCCTATCAGGCATGACAAAGGTCATTTCAGAACGACAAGGAGCCTAAGGTTCTAAGGCCTGGAAAATACTGTATAAAACCAACTGATGCCCCTCTCAGACCGCTGGGTTCTTTCCGGCCTAGACAATGGCCCTCTAAGACCAGTCAGGGGCCCGCTCAGGCCTGGCAAGAGCCACTCGAGCCGACCGATGGCCCCCTCAGACCGACTGAGTTCTCATTCAGGCCGACCAAGGGCCCCCTCAAGCCGACCAAGGGACCCTCAAGTCGACCGAGAGTCCCCTAAGGCCGACAGAAGAGTCCCACATACACACTAGGGACCCCTTTAGGTCGACCGAGGGTCAATCAGGCCGATTAAGGGCCCCTCAGGCCAACCGAAGGCCTCCCCAAGCTGACCGAAGGCCCCTCAGGCCGTAAAAGCACCTCCTGAAACTGACCGAAGGCACCTCAGGCGGAAAAAGTTTTTCTTGCAAGTCGACTAAGACGACCGAGGGCCCTTCAAGCCGACCGAGAGCCGCCTCAGGCCACCAGAGGACTCCCTCAGGCAGACCAATGGCACATTCAGGCCGCCTGAGAACCCTCAGGCCGACCAAGGAACCCTCATACTGAAAACAAACTTCAAGCTGGCTGAGGTCCCTTCAGACCGAACGAGAGCCACTCAGGCCGACCGAGGATTCCTCAGACCAACTGAAGGCCCCCTCAAGCTGACAGAGGGCCCCTCACGCCGACCGAGGTCCCCTCAGGCATGCCGAGGGCCCACTCAGGCATACCGAGGGCCACTTCGGCTAAGCGAGAGCCACTCAGGCCAACCGAGGGCCCCTTACGCCCACTCAGGGCCCATCACGCCAACCGAGGTCCCCTCAGGTATACCGAGGGCCACTCAGGCCGTCTGAGGTACCCTCAAGCCGACAAAGGGTCCTTCAGGCCGACAAAGAGCCCCTTAGACCGAATAAAAGCTCCTCAGACCGACCAAGGGCCCCCTCAAGCCGGCTGAGGTTCCCTCAAGCCGATCGAGGGCCCTTCAGGCCAACCGAGCTCCCACCCAGGCCGACAGAGTCCCCCCCCCCCTCCACCCCCCCGCAGGCCGAAGCAGAGCTCGTCAGTCCGACTGGACACACCTCAGGCCAACCAAGGGCCCCTCAAGCCGGCCGAGGTTCCCTCAAGCCGGCCGAGATTCCAAACAATTCAAACAAACAACAGTTCAAACAATGGCTCCTTAGGCCGACTGGGACCCCCTCGGGTGGACGAAGGAATCCCTCAAGTCGACGGAGTGCCCCCTCAGATCGACCGAGCTCCCCTCCAGGCCCAACGACGCTCGCTCATGCTGACCGAGGGTTCGTTTGGTCAACCAAGGACCCACTCAGGCCGACCTCGGTTAACCTCCTGTAAGAGCCATGGACCCCTAGCCCCCCTGGCCACGATGACCCCCATACCCGATGCCCTTGGCCCTTTGATGGCACGATCCCCTCGATGTTCCTCCGGATCAAACTATTATTTTAGCATGGATGTTGGATATTTAGGATATTGCGATAACAGAGAGCCAAAAAGGCTGCATAAAATATCAGCCTTATTTCAGGTAACCAATATATTTATAACAAATTCCATTGAACACCATTTAAATAGAGCACTCCGATCGCTAATTCGTCATGCTCAATGCCTCCACTATTCGCTAATCTGAACGCTTGAACCTTGTATCTACGGACTTGTTAGCAGAAGAGAATCCATGCTACCAACTTACCCATTATATCATAATCGAAAAGCAGTCGCAGATGGAATCGCAATGCTCGTATACTTCTAAGATGGAATACTCCTCAGATGGAATCACATCTTGATATGATGAATTACGCAAAATTAAAAACAGAACAATCTATACGGGTAGTCCTTTAAAATTTTAGAGGGGCACAAATTTTGGAAAACATTGGGGGGGGGGGGGGGGCCGGAGCACCATTGGGGGGGGGGGGATGGGGGTCTCATCTCAGCATTGGAGGGGCTCGAGCCCTCCCAAAGAGATATAAAGTTCCGCCCCTGAGCGCATCGTGCTGAAATTTTTAGTATCTGAGTTTACAACAATTTTACGTATGCTGTACAAATTTAATTGAAGTTTGTCAAAAATTTGGGGAAAAATCATGTTTTGATGACGTCATGTTGATGGAAAAACGATAAATATTTGAAAAATCGTAGAAACAGAGTTTTAAAGCAAATTGCAAACACAATTTACCAAAAATAAAAAAAATGGAATTTTCTTCAAAATGGCAATCTCAGATTTTCAGCAATTTTTGTTTTTGACTCCTAAAATAAAAAAAAACGATTTTGTTTTTAAAATCATCACAAAATTAAAATTCAGAGATGTTAGAAAACCGGAATATATGTGAGAAATATGTATATGGACGATATCCAAACCAATTTTAAAGCAATATCTCTATTTTTGATGGAGTTATGGCTCTCTAAGTGTAAGAAACTCAAGACGTCATTTTATTAAAATAGCTTCTTTGACTTTTTTGACAAATTACGAACAAAAACACCTTTTCTGTATTTCTGAGACAAAACTGGTTTAGGAACATTCCTTTTAATTTACATTAATTAATTTCTAATTTTGATCCGATCGCTGTTCTGGACGTGGTCGAGCCGAGGTCATTCACTTGACCTGGAAGGTCACCCATTGACCTGAAACCTAAAATTCGCATACTGTTGGATTCTTCTCATGACCATGCTGGTTCTTACAGCATTGCTCTAAGTTGCTTGGTTCGGAAGTTAACAGGGGGTCTGTCAGGCCCCCCCCCCTAGGGCGAAGGTGAAAAAAGATCCCGTAGGGCGAGGGTTAAGACAAACAAGGCTGGTGTTCAATCGGAACTGATATCTTCAAAAGTTGAAGGAAAAGATACCAACCACAGGACAATGGACCGTGGAGGCAAGAGGCCCCCACTACTCAGTGTGCGAGGAGCTCGCTAATATCTAGTTTAATTGTAGTTATATAGGACCTCCAATTGTTTGTCGACAACAGCTATCCTATGAACCAGCAATTTCCATTAACTGCAGTGACTAGAAAGGAGTAACAGCGAGCTTTTGAAACAATGGTTTCCTCAGGCCCAGTGATAACGGGTCACTCGAAATGTAAAAAATGGTGCCAGTTACACCAGCACCAGACAATCATGGTATACACACCCGTTTCCACAAATCGTCGACAGCCAATCGTCGACAATTCGTCATTACGAAGAAATTACCTCATCAATCCTAAACAAGGGACATCAACTGCATACGCGTTAAATGCCATACTTCAACACCACAACATAAACAACTGTGCTTGGCTTTATGTATAAAATAATATGACAGACAGTTGGGACATCCGACAATTTAATCGGGAAGGGCCAAAACGCGTGTTCGGCTTAACGACGCTTCGTGCCTAACGTCTAACGTCTAACGTCTAACGTCAAACGTCTAACGTCTAACGTCTAACGTCTAACGTCTAACGTCTAACATCTAACCTCTAACGACTAACGTCTAACGTCTAACGTCTAACGTCTAACGTCTAACGTCTAACGTCTAACGTCTAACGTCTAACGTCTAACGTCTAACGTCTAACGTCTAACGTCTAACGTCTAACGTCTAACGTCTAACGTCTAACGTCTAACGACTAACGTCAGACGTCTAACGTCTAACATCTAACGTCTAACATCTAACGTCTAACGTCTAACGTCTAACGTCTAACGTCTAACGTCTAACGTCTAACGTCTAACGTCTAACGTCTAACGTCTAACGTCTAACGTCTAACGTCTAACGTCTAACGTATAATTAAGCCCATATTAAGTGACATCTTCACTTCACGCCCATCATGTGCCGTGGGGAAATGACCAGCGGTCAGCATCATAGACAGACGTATGGATACAATGACAAACAGACAGACAGACAGACATACAGACAGACAGACATACAGACAGACAGACAGACAGACAGACAGACAGACAGACAGACAGACAGACAGACAGACAGACAGACAGACAGACAGACAGACAGACAGACATACAGACAGACAGACAAACAGACAGACAGACAGACAGACAGACAGACAGACAGACAGACAGGCAGACAGACAGACAGGCAGACAGTCAGACAGACAGACAGACAGACAGACAGACAGACAGACAGACAGACAGACAGACAGACAGACAGACAGACAGACAGACAGACAGACAGACGTGTGGTGCGCGTGTGGGCAGACAGCTGGCCGTGCGGGTCACGTGGTTACATAATACCACCGGCGGGAGTGGAGTCTGCCGCTGCCCGCTCACGCGTGCTCTAGGTATCCCGGGCTGATCCAGCTGGGTGGAACCGAACTCGCCTCGCGATGGTCATGATTCACACCTAATTTAATGATACACAAGGACAAAGCAGCGATGCGAGATGATTGTTACTGTTTGCTATTATATAAGTGAGAGAAAGGGGAAAATTGTGTGTCAGAAATAACATCACTTGATGTTTTATTAGATCTTTCGTAAATCAGCTTAAGATCCACCGGAAATAGCAAAGTGATAGATTGGACAAATCAGACATGACATTGGTCTCCGAATAAACACAATGCAGGTAGTTTCACCAAAGAGGTTGCTCGCAAGTTCGGATACGAGCGCTATTCAAGAGCAAGAACTTTATGAACGGATTTGTCCTGTTCAGTCCTCCATACAACTAACTAAAAAATTTAGGTTTGACTGAGAATGTTATATTGAAACGTTTCATGTGTTAATATAACATAAACATGAATTAATTTTGCGACGCATTTGCTGCATGCAGTTCCAAATTTATTAGTATAACAGATATCTTGGAATTGCCAAATCATCTGAGTTCCTTGGGATGCATAACGCAAGGGAAACCGGAGAGCAACTTGGCTGGGCCTTTATGTCTATACAATTGTGTTCTTCTAGAACTTTGAAGGTGGCAATTCAATCACTTACGTTGCAGACAAGTCTTTTTCAAGAATTACATCAATATCCAGAGGGGGAAAAATAAGGAGAGTTGTATGCAGTGTTCGTCACGGGCCCACCAACCCCCAGCCCGGCCCGGCCCAGACCCATGAACACCAAGCTCAGGTCCGGACCAGGCCCGGTCAAATTCATACTATTGAGGCCCAGGGCCGGTCAGGCCCGTTCTGATTAAGCATATCATTATTTTCACCAAATTTGCAATAATTATCCTAGCATATTTACTTGTATACTATAAATGTGGAACAATGAACAAACTATGCTAACCAAAAACAACAAAAAGCCACAGCCACAGCAACAGTGTGTTGCTGTGTAGGTGAACTGCCGGTTAAAATATTTTTGAGCTCTGACCTGAGCTTGTGCGACGCGCGCATTACTTCAAAATTGTCAGGCCCAGGCCCATCCAGAACCCAGTGATTTCCTTAAAGTTGAGGCCCGGCCCCGGCCCAACCCAGGCCCAGCCAATGGCCCATAGAGCCAGCCCAGCCCATGGCGAACTCTGGTTGTATGAATGGAAATACAGGTAAGATGCAAACACATGTTTTGCTGTTAGGAGTCTCGTTTAAGTGGCCGGCCTTACATTTATTCGTATCCATGACCGGTTGCCTGCCGTCATTTAGCGAATAGCATCCCATGGAATCATCTAATAATTTTAACCGGAAGAGGCTATCTAATGTACATGACAGAACAATAGCAATAGGATTTAGAGGTCTGTGTTAGGCCAGTAATGCACTTCAAAATTAGAAGGCTAAAATAAACTAAATACACAATAAAATAAAAACATCCACGATCCGATTGCAATTGAAATGTCCCATAAGGCATAAGATGTCAACCATTTTATATCCAATCAAACTGACTGCAACATGTCACACTCACCTGGGACATAACATGCCTGCATATCAACGGACCGTCACAAGATAGTCAAACAAACCAAACGTGCACCGTTGTCGGCATTGAACCGTTACCTATATCCACTATCAGTCTGTACTCACCGGTGACCAAGGCGAGAGCCGCCGCCAGACGCATGACGAATCTCGATGTCCTGCCCGTGTCGGTACTCACTGTCAACTGCCGTTCACGGGAGTCGGCCAGGACAATATCACTGCTGCCTCACTCTCTCTTCTCGGCCCCGCGGCGACCGCCCGGGGGACCGCAGTAGCCTCCTGTGACGTATGATCCGACCCCCCCTCTCCCTCTCCCTCACTGCCACTCTCCACTATACCTGCTCCTCATGTTCGCCGCCCGGGGGACCGCAGTAGCCTCCTGTGACGTATGATCCGCCCCCCCCTCTCCCCCTCCCTCACTGTCACTCTCCACTATACCTGCTCCTCATGTTCGCCGCCCGGGGGACCTCAGTAGCCTCCTGTCACGTATGATCCGCCCCCCTCTCCCTCCCCTCACTGCCACTCTCCACTATACTTGCTCCTCCTGATCACCGCCCGGGGACCTCAGTAGCCTCCGGTCACGTATGATCCGCCCCCCCCCCCCCCCGCCCCCTTTCCCTCCCCCTCACTGCCACTCTCCACTATAGCTGCTCCTCCTGATCGCCGCGCGGGGAAAGCATTGGTGAGGGTGTGATGCTGTCGAACTTGCTGTTCCTGTGATAGGAATCGAACGATGATTTTCCAGACTGACATCAGGAAATTGCCTCTCACCTGGTGCGACAACCACAATGTGCGCTGTTTGTACCGATAATGTTAATGTTTGCTGGTTTTGTAGGCAAATTGTTGGCGATGCAAGTTCAGAGGGCTCTTAAACTTAAATGTTTGTCAGATCTGGATTTATTTTATTTTTCACGGCGAAAGGGACTAGTTCTAGCCAAGCTGAGGTTTGCCAACATGCCTAGATTAGCAGTGCCTTGAAAGGGCATGTCTTTGAGCAAAGCAAACAGTTGAGTGAATGTTGGCATTTAAGCAGCTCACAAACTCCAGGTTTGAAAATATTGGGAAATATCTGTTTGGTAGGACACTTCTCTGAAATTATATAACTTGAGTTTTGGGGTGCAACGTGGATGTGTGTTAAAAGCCGAGTTAACGATGTTATTGATACAATGTAGCTAATAATGTAATTTTATCACGTTTTTCATTGTTTGACGCATCGGCATGGGAACAAGGGGGGGCATGACCTCTCACGTTTCGGTTATTGTTTCGGTTATTGTCACGTTTCGGTTGGTGGATTTTTTTTTTAACGGCACAAGGTTCCTTCCCCAAGACGTGAAGAGCTCAAGGCTGCTAAAACGTCTTCCATAGTGGGGGTTGGGTAAATTTGTGAGGGTAAATTAGTATGGGAAAGCGTTTATAATGATTGCAATAGCCAAAATATACGTAATGTCTGAGCATGTTTTGTGAAGGTGATTTAATCGCATCTTTCTCCAATCTGTCGTTTAAAGAAGACATTTTGTAGCTTTGAACCGCAAGGTTTCTGATCATGATATAATGCATGCATATTCGCGAGAGATAATGCTTGGGATCAAAATGACAGGAATCAAGCTGATCTGCTCACTCATATAGGTATTCTGAATAGGTCTGATGATGAACACGATGTCACGTATGAAATACAAACAGTAGCGGATCTACAGTTGGGCAAAATGGGCAATCCCCCAACTGAAAATCGGTAGGCAAACTTTGTCCCCCACCCAACAAAAAATGAAGACAAAGAAGTCCCGACTTGGAAATCCCGAAACATCTTGAATCTGAGTAAAATGGTTTTTTGTATCAAAAGAAAATAATTTTCAGACAATATATACTGAAATGTTTCATGTCTAGCAGCTCTATTGTTGCACTGAAGCATTTTATTTTGATCCATCAGTGCGTATATTTCAACCTGGATACGACAGTCTCGAGGCTGTACTGTGTACAGTACTACCGGTGACGTCATTTGGCGATCTGCGCAGAGGATGCGCACTAGGATAATACTACCTGCAATTGTTACGACCTTGAACGCGCCACGAGATTCCGTTTTGTTTTGGGGGGACGGTTTGTGTCCAGGGTGGTTTGGTTCCGTGGTTTGGTTCAAAGTACGAAAATTTTGGAATTTGTACATGTGATCTTAGGTCAGATCACGTGATTTTATAATGTGGCCATTTAAAATTCGGATTTATTTTTCTTGCCAGAATCGACTTCGATACACTGGCCTTCCATGGTAAGGAAGTTGAAGATAGGTTTTCCTCTAAATATTCTAAGTATATTTTTTTTGGGGAAAATCATGGTCATGGTCATGGTCATGGTCTCAACTGCATTCTATTTTTTTCACCGAGCTGCATTCAATGGTGCAAAGAATGACCACCGCAAGTCACTGAATGACCTAAAGATCACGTGACCTGAGGTTGATTATCCAAATGACTTGTCTTGATTATACAATATATCATTTGTTGACATTTTCGTCAAAGTTGTATATTTGGCAAAGTTGAAGAAAAAAATCGGGAAGACACTTTAAACTATTATTATAACATTTTCGGTCTGGAAATAAAGATGATAAAAATGTGATGTCATGAAGACCCACAGACCCCTCTATCTGTGAAATATTGAATTATGTCATCACGTGATCTTGATCACTGAGCGGAATAGGTTGTCACGTGATTCAAAGCGCTTGCACCCTCAAATTCCACCTAAGAAAAATAACGAATTTTAACTGAGAACAGAACGAAATCACGTGACCTGACCTGAGGTCCCATGCCAAAATTTCGACACTTTCATTCGAGTTCTCAAAGAAGATTGCATTACATTAATTTGTGGTTAATGGCGATTCTGATGATACATAGGCTTACATAATTCGAATTATATATATGGAAGATATCGCCCGAGGAACCGATGCAAATTAAAGCTTTACGCGACATTAAAGAGATGCCTGAGACTATAACTCGAAAACCGTTCTACGGACGAGGCTGGCAATTTTACAGCGTGAATATATACCCAGACACCCAGACAACCCCCAGCACCTAGCTAAATCGAAATATGATAAGTAGGATGTTATGGTTCTGTCGATCTGACGTGGACTGCACCGCGTGACCTCTGGTCACGTGACCTTAAGGTCACAATTATTTATATGGGAGATAAACTGATGCTATATATAATTAAAATAAGATCGACGATATAAGCATAATTCCGTTTAATAGAGCTCTCTAGCACAATTACGTGCAAAATTATTACCTAAGACCTGCTGGTTATAATTATTTTTCAAATAAAAAAAATATAAATACACTATTTAGATTTAAAAAAAACTATCACCGCTTTTGTAAACATCGAAGGCTTATGTATCGATGTCGATTCTGGCATGGAAAAACCCGAATTTTAAATGGGTCACATTATAAAATCACCTGATTTGAACTGAGATCACGTGTTGAGATTCCCAAATTTCGAATTTTCCAAAAATGATTACATCATAATAATCCGTTGTATCTGATGATTCTGATGATATATAGGTTTATATGACTCGCATGATTTAGATGGGAGATAATGCTCGCTGAAATTTAAAGTTTTGCTTGACATTACAAAGATGCCCGAGGCTGTAACTCCAAAACCATTTGGAGGACGGACTGAAAAGTTTGCAGCGTGAATCTACAGCCCAGATAACCCCCGACACGTAGTTTTATCGAAATATGAGATGAACGGTGTTGTTTCGAGATTGTTTTGGTCGATTTGTCCTGAAATGCCCCATTTGCCCCCCCCCCAAAGAAAAAAATCGGTAGGCAAACGCATGTTTTTGCCCCCTCCCCAACCGTTCCGAGAGATTGTGATTTTTGTTCGGGGAAGCTGGGATTTACCCCCCCCACCCTGCTCAACGACTCTTTCACGCTAACGACGACCCGACGCCACTCCCCCCCCCCCCCCTCAACGACTTTTTGCACCTTCTACATATAAAGTGTTTTCCATTTTTCCATGTAGCTGCTATCGTTCAGCGACTAATTCATACCCGAAGAGAAATTTTGATTCTCACAAAAAATGATAAGCAGATGAAGGCAGTTGAATGTGGGTCGGTAGGTAAACACTATACAAGGCGGTCGGACGCTCTGATGGGTAGACTCTCCCGCAAGACACCAAATATATAGATAACCTGGTGGGTAGACTCTCCCGCAAGACACCAAATATATAGATAACCTGATGGATAGACTCTCCCGCAAGACACCAACGATATAGATAACCTGATGGGTAGACTCTCCCGCAAGACACCAAATATATAGATAACCTGATGGGTAGACTCTCCCGCAAGATATAGATAACCTGATGGGTAAGATATAGACTCTCCCGCAGAGATATAGATAACCTGATGGGTAGACTCTCCCGCAAGACACCAAATATATAGATAACCTGATGGGTAGACTCTCCCGCAAGACACCAAAAATATAGATAACCTGATGGGTAGACTCTCCCGCAAGACCCCAAATATATAGATAACCTGATGGGTAGACTCTCCCGCAAGACACCAAATATATAGATAGCCTGATGGATAGACTCTCCCGCAAGACACCAAAGATATAGATAACCTGATGGGTAGACTCTCCCGCGCAAGACACCAAAGATATAGACAACCTGATGGGTAGACTCTCCCGCAAGACACCAAAGATATAGATAACCTGATGGATAGACTCTCCCGCAAGACACCAAATATATAGATAACCTGATGGATAGACTCTCCCGCAAGACACCAAAGATATAGATAACCTGATGGGTAGACTCTCCCGCGCAAGACACCAAAGATATAGATAACCTGATGGGTAGACTCTCCCGCAAGACACCAAAGATATAGATAACCTGATGGATAGACTCTCCCGCAAGACACCGAAGATATAGATAACCTGATGGGTAGACTCTCCCGCAAGACACCGAAGATATAGATAACCTGATGGGTGGACTCTCCCGCAAGACACCAAAGATATAGATAACCTGATGGGTAGACTCTCCCGCAAGACACCAAAGATATAGATAACCTGATGTGTAGACTCTCCCGCAAGACACCGAAGATATAGATAACCTGATGGGTAGACTCTCCCGCAAGACACCAAAGATATAGATAACCTGATGGATAGACTCTCCCGCAAGGCACCAAAGATATAGATAACCTGATGGGTAGACTCTCCCGCGCAAGACACCAAAGATATAGATAACCTGATGGGTAGACTCTCCCGCGCAAGACACCAAAGATATAGATGACCTGATGGGTAGACTCTCCCGCAATACACCAAATATATAGATAACCTGATGGGTAGACTCTCCCGCAAGACACCAAAGATATAGATAACCTGATGGGTAGACTCTCCCGCAAAACACCAAAGATAAAGATAACCTGATGGGTAGACTCTCCCGCAAGACACCAAATATATAGATAACCTGATGGGTAGACTCTCCCGCAAGACACCGAAGATATAGATAACCTGATGGGTGGACTCTCCCGCAAGACACCAAAGATATAGATAACCTGATGGGTAGACTCTCCCGCGCAAGACACCAAAGATATAGATAACCTGATGGGTAGACTCTCCCCGCGCAAGACACCAAAGATATAGATGACCTGATGGGTAGACTCTCCCGCAAGACACCAAATATATAGATAACCTGATGGGTAGACTCTCCCGCAAGACACCAAAGATATAGATAACCTGATGGGTAGACTCTCCCGCAAGACACCAAAGATATAGATAACCTGATGGGTAGACTCTCCCGCAAGACACCAAAGATATAGATAATCTGATGGGTAGACTCTCCCGCAAGACGCCAAAGATATAGATAACCTGATGGGTAGACTCTCCCGCAAGACACCAAATATATAGATAACCTGATGGGTAGACTCTCCCGCGCAAGACACAAAAGATATAGATAATCTGATGGGTAGACTCTCCCGCAAGACACCAAAGATATAGATGACCTGATGGGTAGACTCTCCCGCAAGACACCAAAGATATAGATGACCTGATAGGTAGATTCTCCCGCAAAACACCGAAGATATAGATGACCTGATGGGTAGACTCTCCCGCAAGACACCGAACGAAATAAAAACTGATGGGTAGACTCTCCCGCAAGACACCAAAGATATAGATAACCTGATGGGTAGACTCTCCCGCAAGAACCAAAGATATAGATAAACTGATGGGTAGACTCTCCCGCAAGACACCAAATATATAGATAACCTGATGGGTAGACTCTCCCGCAAGACACCAAAGATATAGATAACCCGATGGGTAGACTCTCCCGCAAGACACCAAAGATATAGATAAACTGATGGGTAGACTCTCCCGCAAGACACCAAAGATATAGATAACCTGATGGGTAGACTCTCCCGCAAGACACCAAAGATATAGATAACCTGATGGGTAGACTCTCCCGCAAGACACCAAAGATATAGATAACCTGATGGGTAGACTCTCCCGCAAGACACCAAAGATATAGATAACCTGATAGGTAGACTCTCCCGCAACACACCAAATATATAGATGACCTGATGGGTAGAATCTCCCGCAAGACACCAAAGATATAGATAACCTGATAGGTAGACTCTCCCGCAAGACGCCGAACGATATACAAACTGATGGGTAGACTCTCCCGCAATGCTCTGGGAACTGCAACTACAGGAGGCGCTGTAACATTGCCGTCGTATGTGACCCAGTTCTGCAAGATGCGACATGTTGACATTAAACTCAGCGCTGTCTGCTTACTCAGATGATGAAACAATATACAAAATAATAAGTTGAAGAAATATGATCATAACATGGCAGTAATATCTTGATTGTATACCAAATATACGAAATGAAAAGATCCAAGTTTCCGTGGCTAGCACATTATCAAAGATTCGATCCTTGATAATGTGCTAGCCACGAAAGCTTGGATCTTTTCATTTCGTATATTTGGTATACAATCAAGATATTACCGCCATGTTATGATCATATTTCTTTAAAGGGAGTGTGCCTACTGTTTTGGAATGTCAAAAAAAAATCATACGGTAATTAGCTACTGGTTTGATTGTTGCATATGATGAAATTAACATCTGGAGCCCCTTTAGTTGAATTTTTACTTATATTGTTTTTTGCTTATTTTTGGTTTCGATATCTATAAAACGATCGCCACTATGGTGATGCTATGTAAAACGGCGCACATAAGACCATACAATTACGATCACATCATGCAAGATAGAAAGACAAGTTTGGCACAGCACGTTCTTGCCACTGTGAACTTTATTATGTGCAAGTTTCGTAGCTCTAAATTGATATCTTCTTTAACAAAAATGGCCATCGGCCATCATCGAAAAACATGATGGCCGTCCAGTTTCTGTTCGGCTGCTGGTATCAGCGTGCACGTGCTGTTTTGTTGAATTGCTATTAGCCGGCGCTAACAATATGCTAGCAGTTTAATCGATAGTTGCAGTGCTTCTAGTAGCGGAAGCCCTCTGGAGTCTACCCGATAACTTTTTGCTCCCAGCAAGTTCCTGGAGTCTATGGAATATCTCAGCAACTGGGGCGAATCTGGAGAAACGAAGTCATGGGTCAATTCAGAAAATTGTGTTCTATAGACCAGTGTCAATAACCCCAAATAAGCGATATGAGTAGGCACACTCATATCGCTAATTTAACTAATTACTAATTATTCTCACAATGGCATCAGCTATCATCTCACACATCAAAATATACATAATGCATGTTTGACCGCAATAGATATATATAGATAGATAGATAGATAGGTACATATATTATTTCTTGGCTTGGCATGACAGCATACATACAAGAGCAATTAACGCATACAAGTAAATGCGTTTCGAACGCGGCGCCATTTGCTCGGTGGCACAATACATCTCTTGAAGTTATGGCGTGCAGGTACAACATACATGCACATTCACACAGTTACACAGGTACACATAATCAGTGCGCAAACATACACACACACACACATACGTTCACTGGTACCCGCAGCCCGCCGCCCGGTCTCGGCACCCAAACCCCGACCCTACCTCAATTCTGTACGTATACATTTTTCTCATCCCGCAAGATGTCTCCACCATTATCACCCAGATGACATCCGTTTGAGTGTCTCGCAAATGCGTCATATTTTGGCGTACACATCAGAGTCTTTGGGTTTCGAGTAAAAAAGCCCTGGACAGTGATGGCCACAGCCCTTTTTGTTGGAATGCCTCCATCTGGGCCTTTTATCATCAACTTTATTTGTTGGACTCTTGATAGACTGGATAAGTTTATATTGAGTGCAGAAGGCAGATTATCGAAGACAGCTGTTCTGGCCAAGTTGTAGAGGGAACATGCAATGAGAAAATGTTGCGTGTCTTCCCGTGGGTATCCAGTGCTGCAGCTTGGCAAGTTGGTATTACCTTGGGCATGCATGTGTGCATTCAGGTGCGATGATTTTAATCTGAGCCGTGTATGTAGGACATTCATTTTCTAGATCCTATTGAAAAGAATGGGTTGGATGGTTTTGGTGTCCTAGCTCGCAAGAGGTGCTTTTTGAACTGCTGAGAGTTGGCAGATATCTGGTATAAGCCAGATGACATCTCATTCCACTGTTTTGTTGTGCTAGGGATGAATGACCGGAGATAACCATGGGATGTACTGGCGTATTTATAAATCCGTCAAGGGGATGGGGCAAGCCCTCATGAGGGCGCCAAACCATCACATGAGGGCGCCGTCAACGTACACAGCATACACAGCTATCCATATTTATAGCAATACACAGCTCGTTCCCATCAATCCACTAATTCACGCAGCTTTCTCATCATCCTCCGGGAAACTCCTGTTAGCCCGACTCCTGATAGCCCGGCTCTTCGTAGCCCTACTCCTGATGGTCTGACTTCTGACAACCCACCTCCTGATAATCCCACTCCTGGTAGCCCGTTTCCTGGTAGCCCACCTGATAATCTCCCTCCTGGTAGCCCGCTTCCTGGTAGTCCACCTCCTGATAGTCCGACTCCTCATGCTCATAGCCCTAATCCTGATGGCCCGACTTCCGATAACCCCATCTCCTGATAGTTCCCCTCCTGGTAGCCCGCTTCCTGGTAGTCCACCTCCTGATAGTCCGACTGCTCGTCCTCATAGCCCGATTCTTGATGGCCCGACTCCTGATAACCCGACTCCTGATGGCCCAACTCCTGATCGTCCTGCACGAGCTGCAGTCGCTTCAGGGTCCCCGGCGGTGGGGTGGGGCTCCGAGTCGTCCCCAGTCATCGACTGGCCGCTGTGCCGCTGCACAGGGTCGTCCTTCCCCGGCGATGACAGCAGACCGCTCTCACTGACCTCTGCGTACAGGTCATGGTCAGGTCAGGACCTCTGCGTACAGGTCAGGGTCAGGTCAGGACCTCTCGTACAGGTCTGCGTCGGCTGGCCGGCAGCCTTTGCTCGCGGCGGCGGCGGCGGCGGCGCCCTGGTACCATCCGTTGGCCAGTCCAGCGCCGGCTCCCCGACTCTCCCCCGGCCGTCAGCTCCTGGACTGTGCTGTAGCCGTACTCCTGGACTGTGCTGTAGCCGCACTTCTGGACTGTGCTGTAGCCGTACTCCTTTGAGAAGCGGCCCGGTGAGGCGGCGGCTACACGGACGTTCTGGCCGGCACCGCCACCGCTCTCTGCTCTGAGACCGAGGCGTAGCTTCCTGTAGCGCGCCACAGGACCGTGCCAGGCAACCCGGCAGCGGTACGCGGCTGGTACACAGATGACACCCCAGTCTCCAGACCAGGAGGACAATCAGCAGTGGCGCAGACAGGAGGGAATATTTAGCCGTTGAAACGACTTCGGTAAGTACTTTAGAGAAAAAGTTATGCGTTACCAAATATTTGACCTCGCGGGCACTCTGTGACATTCCGAGGTGAAACGATTGACCTCAGCGAGAAATGCTTTCAGGTTTCGAATACACTCATAGACACCAACATTTCGTATAAGTTTGAACACATCTGTACCACTCTAACCTCTTCAAAACTCCGCCGTAAACAATGCGCCCGGTACTCTGACGCACAGACGCCGGTCCGCTTGGTAGCAGTTTAATGTTGATCATCAGTGCCTCTAGCGGCGGGCAATGTATTGTGGTGCCCCATTCAGGCGCGCATACACGCGTCACGCCAAACACTATAATATACAATATCCTCACCGATAGGGCGGCAGCACTTCAGTCTACCTCAAACGCCAGTGGCGACACCTATAATGCAGCGACATCTATAATGCAGCGACACCTATAGCGTTCTGCCGAAGCAATCCACAACATGCTTCATCGATTTCGGGTAGTGCAGTGCTGGTAAGGCATTTCACACATCGGCGCAGTAACCAATATCTGGTCAGGGATTCATACGGTCATTGAACCTCATCGGACACCTCCTGGCAGTTTAGTCTAGCGTTGTCTGGAGATCTCCCTGGAGAGCCAGTCGAGTGCCCCGTACAGACCCTCGCCCTGCGTGGCGGACGTGGCCTGCACGTGCCACGGGCGACCGGTCAGCTTGCCCATCCCCAGCCGCTCGGTGACCTCGCTCGGGGTCATAACCCGCGGCATGTCCTGCTTGTTGGCCATGATCGCCACTGGAATATTCTGAAAACAAACACAAATCAGTCATATCTATCTTATAAATATGGCACAAAATACAGGGCTTACAACCCAGCATTTGCTAACGTTATTGATAAAACAATCGATTTGTAAGCAAAAACTCAAATGTATATTTGCAGTTTCCTTTGTCTCCTTTGAGTCAAACGGAACGTGCTGGTTAATCGAAAATGCGAACGGTGCAAATCAATTCAATGTTCGACAGAAAATAGCACAGCCTCATTTGTGCACGTTTCACGCCATCTGCTAGACTATAGTAAGTCTGCCGTCAGCAGCTTAGCACCTTCCTAGTTCCTACCACGTCTCTGCAACCCAGTAGCGTCCCCCCACATACCTGCAGCTCGTGATGCTCCAGCATGTCCCGGAGCTCTTCGGCGGCCTCCTGGACCCGCTCCCGGTCCAGCGAGTCCACCACGTAAATGAGCCCCTTGGCGTTGCTGAAGTAGTGATGCCAGAGCGGACGGAGGATCTTCTGACCGCACACGTCCCACACGGTGAAGCTGATGTTGCGGTACTCGATGGTCTCGACGTTGAAGCCGATGGTGGGGATGGTGGTGACCACCTCACCGAGCTTCAGCCGGTGCAGGATGGTGGTCTTCCCGGCGGCGTCCAGACCGAGCAGGAGGATCCGCACCGGCTGACGGCTGCGGACCAGCCCGTCCAGCGACTCCAGCACGCGGGACAGCAGCAAACCCATCACGACGCGGCTCGGAAACCCTCACAGAAACAGGGGATGTCCTCTTCCGGCTCCGGGTGCAGAACTCAACCTCCTCGGTTCTATCCGGCTGGCAGGTGGCGGTGTCGCTTGCGTCTCGGACCTCTGCACTGTCGCCTCTGTCTTCTAATGTGTTCGGAAAGCGCGTCTGTGTCTCCCCATGTCGCCATCGCAGCTTTTAACCACTGTGTTGCGGTGGTATCTAGGCACTCGGCGTCACTGTATCGTACTAGCTCTGCAGCGTGTCTGCTGCCAGCGTGGCCCGTGGTGCAACAATCCGGCGTCAGCGGCGGACTATCAATACACGGCCGGCACGCGACGGCCGCTGATTGGCTGACGGCCGGCTCAGGTGGCGCTGATTGGCTGACGGCTGACTCAGTCGGTTGTGACGTGACATGTCGTCATACGGCTGACGACCAGGGTGATTCCACCGTCAAGCACTAGCACATGGGTGGAGTTTCCTATTCAAAATTCAAATGGTGGGGAAACTTCCCCACCAACTTTGTGTTTTTTCCCTACCAACTTTTATCAGATTTGAAGGTTTCCTGGCGTTAAAATAGTCATTTTTTCTCCTCAACCATGCCAAACAGCCAGCCAATATGACATTTTGCCCCACCAACTTTTTCTGAAAAACTCCACCCATGAGCACTAGCGGATCCAGGGAGTGGGGGGGGGGGGTGGCATGGCCCCCCTAAACCGCCTGACATCGGCACAAAATTGACACATTTCCTGATATAGAAGACAATCTAGGACCCGGTGCACCGATTAATCAAAGCCGGGCATCGTCACAAAACATATTTCTCCTTAGGTCGTGGAAATTGATGGAATGCCATGGCACGCCCGTGACCTACGGCATCGCCGAAACC
>JAXIVJ010001245.1:7500-115000 GCA_036785665.1 Chirona hameri
CCAGAACAGGCCTCAATAACCTGCACCCAGCACTAAACCGATATCAACGACTAACAGCCGCCCTATCCACTGACCAGTCTGCCAGACTAGGCGTGCTCCCAGAAGAGCCAGTGTGGACATCGACATATCCACTGACCAGTCCACTGACCACTGCCCTATCCACTGACCAGTCTGCTAGGCTAGGCGTACTGCCAGAACAGTCAGTGTGGACTAACAGCCGCCCTATCCACTGACCAGTCTGCTAGGCGTGCTCCCAGAACAGCCAGTATGTAACTAACGCCCGCCCTATCCACTGACCAGTCTGCTAAGCGTGCTCCCAGAACAGCCAGTGTGGACTAACACCCGCCCTATCCACTGACCAGTCTGGTCGGCATGCTCCCAGAACAGCCAGTGTGGACTAACACCCGCCCTATCCACTGACCAGTCTGGTCGGCGTGCTCCCAGAACAGCCAGTGTGGACTAACACCCGCCCTATCCACTGACCAGTCTGGTCGGCGTGCTCCCAGAAGAGCCAGTGTGGGCTAACGCCCGCCCAATCCACTGACCAGTCTGATCGGCGTGCTCCCAGAAGAGCCAGTGTGGACTAACGCCCGCCCAATCCACTGACCAGTCTGGTCGGCGTGCTCCCAGAACAGCCAGTGTGGACTAACACCCGCCCTATCCACTGACCAGTCTGGTCGGCGTGCTCCCAGAACAGCCAGTGAGGACTAACACCCGCCCTATCAACTGACCAGTCTGGTCGGCGTGCTCCCAGAACAGCCAGTGTGGACTAACGCCCGCCCTATCCACTGACCGGTCTGGTCGGCGTGCTCCCAGAACAGCCAGTGTGGACTAACACTCGCCCTATCCACTGACCAGTCTGGTCGGCGTGCTCCCAGAAGAGCCAGTGTGGACTAACGCCACCCAATCCACTGACCAGTCTGCTAGACGGGCTCCCAGAACAGCCAGTGTGGACTAACAGCCGCCCTATCCACTGACCAGTCTGCTAGACGTGCTCCCAGAACAGCCAGTGTGGACTAACAGCCGCCCTATCCACTGACCAGTCTGCTAGGCGTGCTCCCAGAACAGCCAGTGTGGACTAACAGCCGCCCTATACACTGACCAGTCTCCTAGGCGTGCTCCCAGAACAGCCAGTGTGTAACTAACAGCCGCCCTATCCACTGACTAGTCTGCTAGGCGAGCTCCCAGAACAGCCAGTGTGGACTAACAGCCTCCCTATCCACTGACCAGTCTGCTAGGCGTGCTCCCAGAAGAGCGAGTGTGGACTAACGCCCGCCCTATCAACTGACCAGCCTGCTAGGCGTGCTCCCAGAAGAGCCAGTGTGTAACTAACGCCCGCCCTATCCACTGACCAGTCTGCTAGGCGTGCTCCCAGAACAGCCAGTGTGTAACTAACAGCCGCCCAATCCACTGACTAGTCTGCTAAGCGTGCTCCCAGAACAGCCAGTATGTAACTAACGCCCGCCCTATCCACTGACCAGTCTGCTAGGCGTGCTCCCAGAACAGCCAGTGTGGACTAACACCCGCCCTATCCACTGACTAGTCTGGTCGGCGTGCTCCCAGAAAAGCCAGTGTGGACTAACACCCGCCCTATCCACTGACCAGTCTGGTCGGCGTGCTCCCAGAACAGCAAGTGTGGACTAACACCCGCCCTATCCACTGACCAGTCTGGTCGGCGTGCTCCCAGAAGAGCCAGTGTGGACTAACGCCCGCCCAATCCACTGACCAGTCTGGTCAGCGTGCTCCCAGAAGAGCCAGTGAGGACTAACGCCAGCCCAATCCACTGCCCAGTCTGGTCGGCGTGCTCCCAGAACAGCCAGTGTGGACTAACACCCGCCCTATCCACTGACCAGTCTGGTCGGCGTGCTCCCAGAACAGCCAGTGTGGACTAACGCCCGCCCTATCCACTGACCGGTCTGGTCGGCGTGCTCCCAGAACAGCCAGTGTGGACTAACAGCCGCCCTATCCACTGACCAGTCTGCTAGGCGTGCTCCCAGAAGAGCCAGTGTGTAACTAACGCCCGCCCTATCCACTGACTAGTCTGGTCGGCGTGCTCCCAGAACAGCCAGTGTGGACTAACACCCGCCCTGTCCACTAACCAGTCTGCTAGACGTGCTCCCAGAAGAGCCAGTGTGGACTAACAGCCGCCCTATCCACTGACCAGTCTGCTAGGCGTGCTCCCAGAACAGCCAGTGTGGACTAACGCCCGCCCAATCTACTGACCAGTCTGCTAGACGTGCTCCCAGAAGAGCCAGTGTGTAACTAACGCCCGCCCTATCCACTGACTAGTCTGGTCGGCGTGCTCCCAGAACAGCCAGTGTGGACTAACAGCCGCCCTATCCACTGACTAGTCTGCTAGGCGTGCTCCCAGAAGAGCCAGTGTGTAACTAACGCCCGCCCTATCCACTGACTAGTCTGGTCGGCGTGCTCCCAGAACAGCCAGTGTGGACTAACACCCGCCCTGTCCACTAACCAGTCTGCTAGACGTGCTCCCAGAAGAGCCAGTGTGGACTAACAGCCGCCCTATCCACTGACCAGTCTGCTAGGCGTGCTCCCAGAACAGCCAGTGTGGACTAACGCCCGCCCTATCCACTGACCGGTCTGGTCGGCGTGCTCCCAGAACAGCCAGTGTGGACTAACGCCCGTCCTATCCACTGACCAGTCTGCTAGGCGTGCTCCCAGAACAGCCAGTGTGTAACTAACGCCCGCCCTATCCACTGACCAGTCTGCCAGGCGTGCTCCCAGAACAGCCAGTGTGTAACCAACGCCCGCCCTATCCACTGACCAGTCTGCCAGGCGTGCTCCCAGAACAGCCAGTGTGTAACTAACGCCCGCCCTATCCACTGACCAGTCTGCCAGGCGTGCTCCCAGAACAGCCAGTGTGGACTAACGCCCGCCCTATCCACTGACCAGTCTGCTAGGCGTGCTCCCAGAACAGCCAGTGTGTAACTAACGCCTGCCCTATCCACTGACCAGTCTGCCAGGCGTGCTTCCAGAACAGCCAGTGTGTAACTAACGCCCGCCCTATCCACTGACCAGTCTGCCAGGCGTGCTCCCAGAACAGCCAGTGTGTAACTAACGCCCGCCCTATCCACTGACCAGTCTGCCAGGCGTGCTCCCAGAAGAGCCAGTGTGGACTAACGCCCGCCCAATCCACTGACCAGTCTGGTCGGCGTGCTCCCAGAACAGCCAGTGTGTAACTAACGCCCGCCCTATCCACTGACCAGTCTGCTAGGCGTGCTCCCAGAACAGCCAGCGTGGACTAACAGCCGCCTAATCCACTGACCAGTCTGCTAGGCGTGCTCCCAGAAGAGCCAGTGTGGACTAACGCCCGCCCTATCCACTGACCAGTCTGGTCGGCGTGCTCCCAGAACAGTCAGTGTGTAACTAACGCCCGCCCTATCCACTGACCAGTCTGGTCGGCGTGCTACAAGAACAGCCAGTGTGGACTAACACCCGCCCTATCCACTGACCAGTCTGGTCGGCGTGCTACAAGAACAGCCAGTGTGGACTAACAGCCGCCCTATCCACTGACCAGTCTGCTAGGCGTGCTCCCAGAAGAGCCAGTGAGGACTAACGCCCGCCCAATCCACTGACCAGTCTGCTAGGCGTGCTCCCAGAACAGCCAGTGTGGACTAACAGCCGCCCTATCCACTGAGCAGTCTGCTAGGCGTGCTTCCAGAACAGCCAGTGTGGACTAACGCCCGCCCTATCCACTGACCAGTCTGCTAGGCGTGCTCCCAGAACAGCCAGTGTGGACTAACAGCCGCCCTATCCACTGAGCAGTCTGCTAGGCGTCCTCCCAGAACAGCCAGTGTGGACTAACACCCGCCCTATCCACTGACTGGTCTGGTCGGCGTGCTCCCAGAACAGCCAGTGTGTAACTAACGCCCGCCCTATCCACTGACCAGTCTGCCAGGCGTGCTCCCAGAACAGCCAGTGTGGACTAACGCCCGCCCAATCTACTGACCAGTCTGCTAGACGTGCTCCCAGAAGAGCCAGTGTGTAACTAACCCCCGCCCTATCCACTGACCAGTCTGGTCGGCGTGCTCCCAGAAGAGCCAGTGTGGACTAACACCCGCCCTATCCACTGACCAGTCTGGTCGGCGTGCTCCCAGAACAGCCAGTGTGGACTAACAGCCGCCCAATCCACTGACCAGTCTGGTCGGCGTGCTACAAGAACAGCCAGTGTGGACTAACGCCCGCTGTTACCGCCCCGGATTAAGTTATGATTTAGTTGCTGCAACTCTTTAGTTGTGACGCTTCATTATTTCTGGGGCGCTTTATGCGCATTTCCGATTTGAGCCAGTAGACGCCGAATAGATCCCACGAGGGGAAAAATGTACGATAATGGTTAAGTATTTGATATTACAAATGCTATGATTGTGATAGACTGAAATGACTGAATGACCTGATTATTGCTTTCTTTTGGTGATTTATTATCGTTTTGTTTCCAGGTCATTACGTACACAACTTGACTTCTGACTTCTGATGAACCATATGAGCCACTGGTCCACAATATATATTTAGTTAGATTTTTGTATTTTAATCAGTAGAAAGGCCAAGGGCCGCCACAGTAATGACATTTCCTTTACTGAGATCTGTATTGATCTGATAGCCACAAATCATTGTTAGGAGTGTCGAGTGACCACATTCTGAGTTACTGACCATGTACTGACCTAACATGATTTTGACTAACCATTGTTGATATATTTGAACCCAAATGTCCTGCGTTACTTTTATTACGAGTAGATTCCATTGAAATCCATCCATTTTCTTGTAGCTTCCTCTAGGTTGTTGCCTCCAGTTCAATCTGTCCATATAATTCCTGTAATGTTCCTGTCTGAGCATCAATGATGGCTGACTCCAAGATTCCAGAAGAGATGTCAGATAGTGTGAGGACTCGTAAAGCCACAGAAAAGGGGATGCTGTATCAGCTCAGTGTTAAGCAGAAGGCGTACAAGCGAGCATTGAGTTCTGTTCGTTCCTGTGGTCAAAAGTTGTCAGATTCAGTGTTGCAGAATGAAAGAAGTGAATGTGTTGAAGCTGAGTTTGACAACTGGAAGAAGCTCTGTCAAGATCTGGTGCAGTCGGATCAGGAGTTGAGGTCATTGTTAACACCAGAAGATGTTGATTATCATGCAGACAGGCATTCAAGTCAGCTGGAAGATAATGATGCTGTTGAAGCAAAAGTGATCAAGTTCCTGACTGCTGTCAAGCATGACGACCAAGCTGATGGTGTGGGACCACAAGACAGTGCCTCCAACCTGTTCATGACGACCAGAACAGCTCTGTCAGCTCGATTCAGTCAATCTGGCAGTGCAAGTTCCACTGTTAGTTCTGCAAGGTTAAGAGAAATGCAGAAACAGGCAGAACTGGCAGCAAGGGCTGCACTGGTGAAGAAAAGGCATGAAATGAACAAAAGGAAGTTTGAACTGCAGTGTGAGCAAGAAGAGGTTGAACTGATGACTGAACTCGCTGTCAGTGAGGCAAAGACGAGAGCAATTGATGAGTTTGAAAGAGAGCTCACTGATGGTGTCAGAAGAAGTCATGATGAGAATCAAATTGAAACCACAAGAACTCAAGTGATGTTGACACAGCCAAACAATGAAGTGCAAGCTGAAGTGCCAGGGACAGATCAGAAGGATCAGAGCACTGAAATCATCCATGGGCTTGTGAACCTGCTGAGGGAAGAAGTGAGGCAGAGCCATCTCCCAACATTGGAACCAGATGTTTTCTATGGTGATGTTGCTAAGTTTGAGTTGTGGCTCAAGGCATTTGAAACATACATAGAAAGCAAGACAAGCTCATCAATTGAACGACTCCACTACCTGGGAAGGTACACTGCTGGGGAAGCCAAGAGTGCAATCCTGGGATTCATCCAGTTGAGAACTGAAGATGCCTATCAACAGGCAAAAGGCAAGCTCATGGACAGGTACGGCAATGAGTTTGTGAGAGCATCTGCCTACAAGAACAGGATTCGCAGCTGGCCTGCCATCAAGAGTGGAGATGGAAAGTCACTGAGGGAGTTTGCAGACTTCCTGGAGCAGTGTCTTGCCATGTCAAGAGCATCTGGTCACCTGCGGGTGTTGGACGATCCGCATGAGAACAGCATCATGCTGAAGAAGCTGCCCAGGCCACTGGTCGACCGCTGGAGGAGGAATGTGGAGCAGAGACTGTACGAGCCACGTGAGGGTGAAGTAGCAGGATATCCTCTGTTCAGGGAGTTTGTGAGGTTCCTGTCGAAGGAGGCCAGGGTGGCTTGTGGTCCTGTTCAAGACCCCATGAACAGAGAGGAGAAGGAGGAGGTGCGCAGAGACAGAAGAGTTGTGAGAGCCCTCCAAACTACAGCGGTGCCATCTGCAAAGAAGAACACTCCATCCACCACCAGTCCCAGCTGTGTTGTGTGCTCTGGACGGGAGACTTCTGGACCCTCAGCTGCTGCTCATGCTGTTGACAAGTGTGAAGTGTTCCTGAAAATGAACCTGAAGGAAAGGCAAGCTGCTGTCATGAAATATGGTCTCTGCAGAGGATGCCTAAAACGTGGTCACATCTGGCGATCGTGCCAACGGAAGAAGGAGTGTGAGACCTGTGGAAGGAAGCACCCAACCTTACTGCATGATGACACCTTCGCTGCAAGGGCATCGACTGGCCGGAACAGTGAACCCCAGAGGAGGAGCCACCAAGCTGGATGTGAGTCAGATCAGCCTCGGGCCACGTCTCTTCGTGTGACGTCTGGAGTTGGAGACGAGCGTCCAGGCTGTATCCATTCCATGATCCTACCTGTGTATGTCCATCACAAGCTTCATCCTGATGACAAGGTCCTGATCTATGCAGTCCTGGATCCACAGTCTGATGCATGTTTCGTGACAGAATCCGCTTGTGCAGCTCTGCAGGTCCAAGGTCAGCCAGTCTCGTTGGAGCTTAAGACGGTGACAGGGCAGTCTGTTGTGTCCAGTTCGGTCGTTGATGATCTGGTGGTTGAGCCGGTTCAGGGAGGTGATAGCGTCGCTCTTCCCCAGTGCTATTCACGAGAGATGATCCCAGCAGACAGGTCTTGCATCCCCAGACGAGAGTCCGCAAGGAAGTGGCCACACCTCGAGTCCATTGCTGATGAGGTATCATTGTATTATCCAGCAGCAGAGATCGGACTGCTCATCGGCACCAACTGTCCGAAGGCAGTGAAGCCAAGAGAGATCATCACAGGTGGTGACAACGACCCATGGGCTGTGAGGAGTACCCTGGGCTGGGGCATTGTTGGCCCTGTCTGTGACACGGCAGAGACGTCTGCGTGCCAGTACGTGGATGTGGGCAAGGGGGATCAGAGACTCTGTCATTTTGCCTTCAGAACTACTGCTCGTGAGATGACCCCACAGCAAGTCTGTCAGATGTTTGAACAAGACTTCAAGGAAACAGAGACAGAGAAGCCACAATCGATTGAGGACAGAGTATTCATGAAGAAGATGACTGAGGGAATTCATCAAAGAGAAGACGGTCACTACGAGATGCCACTCCCCCTGAAGAGAGACAATGTGAGCCTGCCAAACAACAGAGTTGTGGCCATGCAGCGCCTGAAAGGGCTCCGATCGAAGCTGGTGCGGAACGACGCATTCCGACGCGACTACACCACGTTCATGGAGGCCAGTGTGACCAACGGGCACGCTGAGAAGGTCCCAGCTGATGAACTGCAGCTCGACAACGGGAGGGTCTGGTATCTACCCCATCACGGTGTATACCACCCCAAGAAGCCGGACAAGATACGTGTCGTGTTCGACTGTAGTGCCGAGTTCGGTGGGGAAGTTCTGAACAGTCATCTGCTCCAGGGACCTGACATGACGAACAGTCTTGCAGGGGTACTCTGTCGCTTCCGAAGAAAGCCAGTAGCCCTAACTTGCGACATTCAAGGGATGTTCAACCAGGTAGGAGTGAACACTGATGATCGAAACTACCTGAGGTTCCTTTGGTGGGAGAACGGAGATGTGGAGCAGGGGCCACAGGAGTATCGAATGACGACGCACCTGTTCGGTGCGAGATCCTCCCCGGCATGTGCTATGTTTGCACTCAGGAAAGCAGCCGACAGCTATGAAGACGAGCAGGGAAGGGAAGCTGCCGAGTTTGTGAGGACAAATTTCTACATTGACGATGGCCTCGCATCTGTGGACGATGAAGACGCAGCAGTCCGCCTGATCGACAAGACTCGCAAGCTGTGTGCACGTGCCGGGTTCCAGCTCCACAAGCTGTTGTCTAACAGCGTAGAAGTGTTGAAGTCCGTGCCACCTGGGAGCCGCTGTTCGGGGCTGCAAAGTCTAGATGTTGGCGCAGGCAGTCTGCCCGTCCAGCGAGCACTTGGTGTCGAGTGGGACACGGAGACGGATGTTCTTCAGTTCAGTGTGAAGCCAAGCAAGAAGCCACCAACCAGAAGGGGTATACTGTCAACGGTGAGCTCTATCTTTGACCCCCTGGGCTTTATCTCTCCATTCATACTGAGAGGGAAACAGATCCTGAAGGAGTTGTGCCGTGATGGTCTCGGCTGGGACGATCCCGTCCCTGATGCTGTGCTGATGCGCTGGAGTGAGTGGCTTTCAGAGTTGGAGACCCTCTCAACACTCCACATACCAAGATGTTACACACCAAGTGACTTCGGAGTCCTGAAGCGGGCAGAGCTGCATCACTTCTCAGACGCCAGCATGCATGGCTACGGTCAGTGCAGCTACCTCCGCCTCGTGGATGAGCAGGATAGAGTATGCTGTAGGCTCGTGATGAGCAAGGCAAGGGTAACTCCTTCGAAGCCCGTGACAGTGCCTCGACTTGAGCTTACTGCAGCGCTGATCTCAGTCCAGGTGAGCTGCTTCCTTCAGAGGGAACTTGACTTTGACGACATCATGGAGTTTTTCTGGACAGACAGCAAAGTAGCTATCGGTTACATCTCCAATGAGGCCAGGAGGTTTCATGTGTTTGTAGGAAACAGAGTCCAGCAGATCAGGGAGCACACAGAGCCATGCCAGTGGCGGTACGTGGAATCGAAGATGAATCCAGCTGATCTGGCCTCCAGGGGTGCGACTGCAGTCGGGCTCAGGGACAGCGTTCTGTGGTGGAATGGACCTGCGTTCCTGAGCAGCGCTGATCTCCTGCCGGAGCCGGATGTGGACACATCTGTGGAGCAGGGAGATCCGGAGGTGAGGCGCGTTGTCCAGTCAGCTGCAGCGTTCCAGGCGGCTGCATCCGAAACTACTCGCTTCGCCAGTCTGACAGAGAGGCTCGAGCGCTTCTCAGATTGGCACCGAGCCAAGAGAGCTGTCGCGCTATGCCTCAGATACAGAGACGTGCTCCTGGGACGGTCCCCCTCAGTTGGACGGCCACTGACAGTGGAAGAGTTGCAGAGAGCGGAGACAACGATAGTACGGGCTGCGCAGCAAGAAGCGTTCCCGGAAGAGCTGAGTGTGTTGAAGAGGACTGTTAAAGAGCAGAATGAAGACGAAGCGAAGACGAAGAACGTGAGGAGGACCAGTAAGTTGCACAGACTGGACCCCTACGTCAGATCTGATGGGGTGATCTGTGTCGGTGGCAGGATCCGGAGAGCAAACCTGCCGGTGGCACAGCTGCACCCGGTCATACTCCCTCGGACAGGCCACGTCACGCGCTTGATTGTTGACCACTGCCACCAGGGAACTCACCACGCTGGTCGAGGGATGACTATCGCTGAGATTCGTTCTGTAGGGTACTGGGTCGTTGGCGTCAGAGGTGCGGTGTCACGTCACATTCTGAACTGTGTGACATGCAAGAAGATCCGCGGAACTCCTCAGGGACAGAAGATGTCAGACCTGCCGGAGGACCGTCTGAACCCAGCTGAGCCGTTCACCTACAGCGCCGTGGACCTCTTCGGTCCGTTCTACGTCAAAGAACGGCGGAGCGAGCTGAAAAGATGGGGAGTAATGTTCACCTGCATGGCGTCCAGGGCGGTGCACATAGAGACGGCCAACTCCCTCTCAACAGACTCCTTCCTGAATGCCTTCAGGAGGTTTGTAGGTCGACGAGGCCCCGTAAGGACGTTGCGCTGTGACAGAGGCACGAACTTTGTTGGGGGCAAGAAGGCTCTGGAAGACGCCCTGAAAGAAATGAACACGGACAAGATCCAGCGAGAGCTGCTGAAAAACAACTGTGACTGGGTCGACTTCAAAATGAATGTGCCCTGTGCCAGTCACATGGGTGGCGCATGGGAACGTATGATCCGATCTGCAAGATCAGCGCTCAGTGCCGTACTGACAAGTCATGCTGAACAGCTTGATGACGAGGTCCTGCGAACAGTGATGGTGGAGGCTGAGGCTGTCATCAACAGTCGTCCTTTACCCTTCCCAGAGATGACCCATGTAGACGTAGTAGAACCACTGACCCCTAGTCAGATACTAACCCAAAAGACTAAACAGGTGCTGCCGCTCCCCGGTAGTTTTCAGTCTGTAGACACCTACTGTCGCCAGCGGTGGCGTAGAGTGCAGTATTTGACTAACCAGTTCTGGACCAGATGGAGGGCGGAGGTTCTCCCGTCACTGCAAGAGCGCCGACGATGGACGGGGACGCGGCCCAACCTGCAGCCGGACGACGTGGTTCTCCTCATCGATTCCGATTCGCCCAGGAACTGCTGGCCCCTGGGCCGAGTCACGGCGGCCCTCCCGAGCCAGGACGGCTTGGTGAGGAAGGCAAGGATCCGGGTGAGCGGAAAGGAGCTGGAGCGGCCTGTGCATAAACTGATAACGCTGATACAGCAGGCTCCTCCAGGTGCCGACGACCGCCGGCCGTGCACCGGCGATGTGAGGCGCGGCCCCTGGCGGCGGTGTCGGGGTGCGGCTCCGGACGACGGTGTACAGACGACAACGCTTGCCGGCCGTGCGTCAGTGATGGGAGGGCACGGCCCGGAGCGCGTGCCAGCCGTGCGTCAGTGATGGGGAGGCGCGGCCCCCAGACGCATGCCAGCCGTGCGTCAGTGATGGGGAGGCACGGGCCCGAACGCGAGCCACCGTGCGGCAGTGATGGGGAGGCACGGCCCGGAACGCATGCCAGCCGTGCGTCGATGATGGGGAGGAACGGCCCCGAACGCGAGCCACCGTGCGGCAGTGATGGGGAGGCACGGTCCGGAACGCGTGCCAGTGATGTGAGACGCGGCCCCTGACGGCGGTGTCGAGGCGCCGACGCGCGCCAGCGATGGAGAGGCTCTGCACTGAACGGCGGTGTGTAGGCGCTGACAACCGCCAATTATGCACCAGCGAACAGGAGGCGTAGCCCGGACGGTGGTGTCGAGACGCTGACGACCACCTGCTGCTACTGCGCTGTGCCATCTTGATGCAATAGTGCATAAGCATAGTGTATAAGTGTTATGGGTAAATTTGTTAAATTTAGAGGAGGCATGTTACCGCCCCGGATTAAGTTATGATTTAGTTGCTGCAACTCTTTAGTTGTGACGCTTCATTATTTCTGGGGCGCTTTATGCGCATTTCCGATTTGAGCCAGTAGACGCCGAATAGATCCCACGAGGGGAAAAATGTACGATAATGGTTAAGTATTTGATATTACAAATGCTATGATTGTGATAGACTGAAATGACTGAATGACCTGATTATTGCTTTCTTTTGGTGATTTATTATCGTTTTGTTTCCAGGTCATTACGTACACAACTTGACTTCTGACTTCTGATGAACCATATGAGCCACTGGTCCACAATATATATTTAGCTAGAATTTTGTATTTTAATCAGTAGAAAGGCCAAGGGCCGCCACACCCGCCCTATCCACTGACCGGTCTGGTAGGCGTGCTCCCAGAACAGCCAGTGTGGACTAACGCCCGCCCTATCCACTGACCAGTCTGCTAGGCGTGCTCCCAGAACAGCCAGTGTGGACTAACACCCGCCCTATCCACTGACCAGTCTGGTCGGCGTGCTCCCAGAACAGCCAGTGTGGACTAACACCCGCCCTATCCACTGACCGGTCTGGTCGGCGTGCTCCCAGAACAGCCAGTGTGGACTAACACCCGCCCTATCCACTGACCAGTCTGCTAGACGTGCTCCCAGAAGAGCCAGTGTGGACTAACAGCCGCCCTATCCACTGACCAGTCTGCTAGGCGTCCTCCCAGAACAGCCAGTGTGGACTAACAGCCGCCCTATCCACTGACCAGTCTGCCAGGCGTGCTCCCAGAACAGCCAGTGTGTAACTAACGCCCGCCCTATCCACTGACCAGTCTGCCAGGCGTGCTCCCAGAAGAGCCAGTGTGGACTAACGCCCGCCCAATCCACTGACCAGTCTGGTCGGCGTGCTCCCAGAACAGCCAGTGTGGACTAACGCCCGCCCAATCCACTGACCAGTCTGGTCGGCGTGCTCCCAGAACAGCGAGTGTGACGTCAGCGTGACGAAGGGGATGTCGCGCGCCAGCGGATTCCAGCTCTGAGCCAGTGACAGCGGCCGGCCGCAGTCCCAGCTGATCCGGACTCCAGAGGTACGCCGGTACCTGGCGGCACGAGATACGCCAGCTGTGAACATACTCACCAGTTGTGTATGATGATGATCATTGGACTTGCGAGCACCGCAACTACCAAGGAGATATGGCGCCTACATCACGGTTTTTGATGCTGTTGTTTAGGTGTTATTCGTGTATGCCAAGTTGAACAGTTCATACTATTATTTTTTTGTCAAGTGGCAAAACAAATTCTGATTAATTTGATTTTGTCTTTCTCATAGATACAATAACATCAAATATTTGGCAAATGCATGACATGAATGCTACCTTGCGAACACAACAGAATGTGGAACAAACAAAGACGCGACATCACTGGCTACACAGCGAATGCAAACCGGAACCGGGCTTAGCCCAGAGTTGACCGGTGTTTGTGATGAAGTGACTGTGACCGTGACCTGACCTTAGCCTGACCCCGAACTGACGGTGACCTGACCTGACCGCAGCTGAACCCTGACCTGACCTCGGCTGAGCCCACAACTGACCTCGGCTGAGCCCACAACTGACCTCGGCTGAGCCCACAACTGACCTCGGCTGAGCCCACAACTGACCTCGGCTGAGACCACAACTGACCTCGGCTGGAAGCTGATGGTGTCGGCTGTGGAGACGGTGGAGTTTGGCGGCGTGGCGGCCGGCACACAGTGTCTCAGCTGACTGACAGTCTGACCGACCCGGCCCAGCAGGCAGCCCTTCACCACGGAGACCAGGCCGCCGGCGATACCAGAGATCCTCCTGTAATAGGGACACAGGTACACACAGAGTCACAAGACCCGGCCCAGCAGGCAGCCCTTCACCACGGAGACCAGGCCGCCGGCGATACCAGAGATCCTCCTGTAATAGGGACACAGGTACACACAGAGTCACAAGACCCGACCCAGCAGGCAGCCCTTCACCACGGAGACCAGGTCGCCGGCGATACCAGATCCTCCTGTAATAGGGACACACAAAATAGTCAAACTCAGTTCACCAGGTGATGTCAGCTCGGGAGGCGGTGCCTGGGCGCCACTCACGGCGTGATCGAAGCTCGGACAGTGTCTCGTCGGCACTCAGTGTGATCGAGGCAGCAGGGCTTTGTCTGGTCGCCCCACGCAAGGTGCGATTGAAGCTCGGGCAGTGTCTGTGGGCGTCACTCACGGTGTGATGGAGGCGGCCGGGTAAGTTATTTCTCCGATGACGATGCGGTCGGGCATGTTGAGCGGTACGCGCATCACGTCCACGGCCTGCAGCGCGATGAAGTCGTACTTGATGACGAGCAGCGCCCGCTCCGCCAGCATCACCAGACGCTCCTTCTCCACGTCCCAGTGGTCGATCCTGAGCACCAGGCAACAGCGTCAACAACATCGTCAACAACATCGTCAACAACATCGTCACCAACATCGTCAACAACATTGCCACCAACATCATCGTTAATATCGTCATTGGTATTATCTCGAGTATCGTCACCAACATCGTCAACTTCGCCATTAATATCACGAAAACAATCACCAGCATAGTCACCAACATCGCCACCAACGTCACAGACGTCCTCAGCAACATAGGCACGAACATCACCATGAATACCGTCGCCACTATCATGGCCAATATCTTGACACCGCCAGACCTATCTCATGCACCATGTCGGTATCTAATGCACGATGAAACACGAGAATACCAGGAGATAATAAAAGCATATCAAATCACAATGTCTACTCACAAGGTCAGCAGCCAGGCGCTGTGGAACTTGCCATCCGACGGCAGCAGCACCTTCTTACACTTGTTCACGGCAGACTCGAAGGCGCCGGCCCGCGTCGAAAAGAATGTCTTGGTGCCAGAATCTGGAAAATTGACACACGGTGCTCACTGGCTGAAGATTCCTCATTCCAAGCATGCATGTTGTACATGAGTCATTGACTTTGGCTGTCGGTGTTGACAAATATCATGAATATTATCTGGACAAAAATATGTTGATTCAGGTGTTTTCAAATCTGCACTTCTACTCCACATTACTGCTTAACAAGAAAATAATCGTAATAATCACCCCACAGCATACATTCCAGCCACTCCCTCCACATCCCGCGCCATGTCCCACTTCCGCTACACTATCACTGCTTATAACCCAAGTCACCACCACCACCCCACGGCAGACACTCGGCGCCCCCTCTCACCGGAGCTGGCCGGCGAGCTGTCATCTGCGGCCAGCGAAGCCGTCATACCGGGCGGCTCCCCGCCGTCCGGGGTGTAGATGGTACCCACAGACGGCGGAGGCGGGCCGCGCGCCACCGCCACCGCCTCCTCCGACAGCCCGCGGTCGGCCTCGAGAGGCGCCGGCGACGGGGTGGCCGCCAGACGGAGCGTGGACTCTGAGAACTCGTCTATAGGCACGTCGTCCAGCACTTCCTCGTCAGACGAGACGGCCGGGTCCCGTTTTGGTGGAGCCAGTCGGCTCATGGTGGCGGCGCAGAGGGCTCCTGGACCCCGGTGGTTGGTGGGCTGAGGTTACTGGTACAAAGCCAAGATTGGTGATGCTGGTGACTGCAGCTGGTAACCAGTCACTAGCTGGCTGTTTTCACTTTTCAGGGTGTGTGAATCTGGAATGTTTCTTGTCTTGCAGTTGCTGTTTTGATTTAATGATGATAGCAGTTAATTTTCTGGTGAATAGAATATAACTGATCTGAAATCACCAAAAGCATGATACATTTTAGATAAAGTGGAACACATCTGGTTGAGTTACAGGACATACTGCCTGGTATCTTCTTTCATTGGGAAATAAATTGGCAATTCATAGCAAACCAAATGCTGTTGTGCACTGCCAGCTGCATGCATCAGCATGATTTTCATGACATTAGCTGCAGCTCAAATAGTGTTAGAAGCTATGCACATCATCACACCAATATCATCACAAATCAATGAAAATGAAACATGCTTTCTTCACAGGAGACTGATTGGTTGGACAATGGACATATGGTAAATACGCCACCCTTATGCTGGACAGGCTTATGCGTCACCCTTAAGTGGAAGTGAAAATGGACACTTACAACTTTTGAGATACAATCACTAATGACAACTACATAAATTATTTGAGTTTTGTCCTTAAAGATTCCCAAGACGATTCTGAGTACATAATCAGACTGGTTATTCATTTGACACTGATTGAATCGCTTGAAATCGTTCAATCAAAATTCCATGAATAAAACAAAATATTGATTCACCAACAGATCTTTTGATTCATGAATTGTGATTGAATCAAAACCCACATAAAATCAAGGCTGATTGAATCAAAAGATTTAACGATTCTAGTAAAAAAGATTTAACGATTCAAGTACACTGGTAAATTGTGCAAATACATGCAGTCCCAGTGGCTCAGTGTCCTAACATTGGGAAATTTGGATGGAAAACGACACCCTATGGATACTATTTTTCCACTCTTTTTCCCAAGTTTTACTGTGAATTTTCCACTCCTTATTTTTAAAATGTATTGGAAAATTGGAATATTGACACTGATTTATGGATGTAATGATAGGGACAGCCTGTGGAGGGAAAGACAGGCAAGAAATGGCACAGGTAATAACTAATTCTGGTGAGCGGGTAATTTGGTATTGATAAAGCTGAGTACATGTGTTTTGGTTGAATTTTCCACTCTTTATGCATATTTTTAGCTATAATTTTCCAATCTGCACCCCAGCTCCAAAGCAATCCTAAGACCCTGCAGTGGCTACATTAATTTATATTAAAATTGTATTGCTGTAACAATGTGTTAATGATCATATATACTTATGTATATTTCCATTTTCATTGATTTGACAAATTGTCAACTTTTGTACTTTTTTTTCAAATTGTCAACACATATTTAAATGTTGAATCAAACGTGAATCAATTAAAATATTTGTTTTGATTCTTTGAATTGGTAAGAATCAATTCTCAAAATTGTAAATAGTAATTGAATCACTCAGGTTCCAAAATGAATCATGATTGAATTGTTCCAAAAAAGTTGAATCAATAACCAGCCTGAGTAAATTATAACATCAGTTTATGACAGCACTGTACCTCAGCATGTATATGAAACAGAAACCAGAATTACCACAGGAAACCAACCAACCAAACCATGGGGACCAACAAGGGGACACAAAAATATGTGGAATGTGTAATAGATATTAAGTTGAATCAGCTGCGCATGCCTAAGAACCTTACACAAAACAGGTAGCAGAGGTGGGGCTTCCTGGCTATTCAGTTGGTAGAGCCATAGCCTAAGCACCTTTGTGTTTGGAACCACAATCTTTTCCAATATTTGAATGTATTCTTATATTAAATGGGGGGCTTTCCAAATAGGTATATACAACATGCCAAAAAAGACAAGAGGATTTCCAGAGCTATGAAACTAAATGTATACCCCACTATAATTATTTATTAAAAGCTGACATTGTTTGACACCATGACATTGTCAATGAATGTGGAATGATTACTCCAATTACTCAGCAACAACTGAAACCTGCAACAGATGCTGCAATCAAACTCCGAAGCTGAAGCTGGTGACAATATAGGTACCCAAAAAGAAATGTTTTTAGGGTAGACAACTGTAACACCAGACTTATCATGCTATTGGTGATGATGATACTGACACAATGTATTGCCAATAGCATGAAAAGTCTGAAGTTAGGATGTTCCAGGGTTACAGCAGATGAGAGTTGACCCTACCTACTTAGTAATTTGTAAGGAAGTAGAGAAGCTCAAACCATCACTGTATCTCGGGAAGCATTCTGGACATCCCATCCAGCTCAGAACGGTCATATCCAAAAGCTTATTACGTTTAAATGAACTTGAACTGGGCATTTCCTTGCAGTGGGAAACAAAAGTTGACAAGTTTGATATATATGTCAATGCATGACAATGAGCTACAATGCTCAATAGTACCAGGAAGTATAGGAATATTGATATAGTTGTTGTTGAGATAGGGCACATATGCTTGTGATGGCATACATTGGAAGAAGGAATGAAGTCAATTCAGGCAGGGAAAACACCCTAAAACATCTCCAATGTAAGACAATTTCTGAAACTGAGTAACATAACAATACAATGATTGTCAAACTCCTCAAAACAGAATCACCCTGACCCAAAAGTAAAATAACCCAATCACACCACCAGACAATTAACTATCTTTGGCCATTACAATTTAGCTTTGATTTGATATTGGCTATACCGGTAAAAATGCTTTCATTTTACGGAGATTTGCGAATTTACACGGTAGATAAAATCGAATTTAAATACATCACGTGCAGTGCACGTACATTGGGGCTGTTCCAGCGCCCTCATCCGGATTAGGTGGAGGCCTTATTTTCTCCACCGGCCGTTCCCGCGCCTCAACTAAAATCGGTTGAGCCTCCACCAACCTCAACCGGATGAGCAAAATCTCAACCGCTCGTCGAGCGGATGAGATCGGGCAAAGTCGGATTACGGCAGCTATGGCGCACCAGTGACAAACTTTTGTAAACATTTTCGGCGCCATTCGCGAAGAGCATTGTGGACAGCCTTTGCATGGATTCCATTGTTGTTTAGATCTATGGATGGATATGAGATCTATGGATCTATGATTCTGAGATTCTGAAATCTATGGATGGACGCACGGTGGATAAAAGTACCTCAACAAATTTCTGACACGCACGGTAAAACGCAAAACTGCGAGGAATAAAATAATGTATGTAAATGGCGGCCGCACACTGCGTCATTTGGCGCGCGATATCGCGGAATAAAGCTGGTCCGGACGAGGTTTTTGCTGTGCTAAACACCGCGGAACCACAGAATGTCGCAGTGATATCGCTCGCCGAATGGCCCAGTGTGCAGCTCGCATTACAGCGGAGACCGTGACCGTGACCGTGAATTCGCATCCAAACAAATGATGGCCAACAGCTGATAATTCCACTGAGTCTCTACCGCTCGTTCCCGCGCGCCGCTCCACCGCACCTCCACCGGGCACGCCTCAACCTATTCCGGGTGAGGGCGGGTGAGGGCGCTGGAACAGCCCCATTATTACATAAATTTACATCAAAAACACACTCAAAACCAAGGTCACAGAAACAAAGTACATCAATCTGGTCTAAGAAACAAATTACATGACGTCACGGGCAGAAAGCCATCGGGTCGGGACTTAATGCTTCCGATTTGAGCAATGATCTATTGCAGTCCATACAATGTGATAAATTCAAGCATTCGTTCGCCACTTTTCTTACAAAAAGACCTGTTAGGCGATCTTTGATAGGTAGGGGAATGCGGAGGGCCAACCCTGCCAGTGTCACCCATTACGTCAACTGCCCGAGGATACTAGGTGTCAAAGTACCTTTCCATTGGATGAAAAGCATGACGTCATGGGATTTAGCAGGTTGAGATACGGGAACACCGGGGTACCATTTGCTTGCGACGTCATAACACCTTGATAACACCCTGGCTCACTAGCGGTCCCTGGCGGCCAACTGCTGCAACTCCAGCTGATAGTGCTAGCTGTAACATGAGGGGGGAGGGGTCGTTAAGCTTGTTATGGTTCCCCAGTCCCCACTTTTTAATTTTTGGTCAGATTTCTGGCATAAACCTTTACTTTTGTGTGTGAGGAAAAACTGACAGATCAAAAGGCAGACAGACCAGCTAAGACCTCAAATCCGTAAAAATATAGGGGTAAAGTTTCGCTCTCACGAATTGACACGGCATGATGGTCTAAACTCTAAAGCTAAACCCGTGTCGCGACGACGGTATCAAGGTCAAGTCACTAGCGATCCCAACCGGTTGACCGCATGCTAGGATTGGGTCCGTTGATTCAACCTTTTCGCCCCTGTAGCTCAGTTGGGAGAGCGCTGGACTTCTGACCTCACCCGGTAGTGGCAGCCCGGGTTCGAGTCGCTTCGGCGCTCGCTATTTGCTCCTGACTGGCCTGTGGCCGGTGGCAGCGGTCGCACTCAAGGTCAGGTGACAGTGAGCGGGGCGGACCGTGCCCAGGTATGTCGGGCACGTAAAACTTTCGTCTCTAAATTCTGCCGGCCAACAGGAATTGCGCGATCGGGTGGTGAGGTCAGGACCTGCACAACAAGCTCTGCTTAGCGCGGGTCCTGATCTCGGAAATCCATCCATTCAAAACATTCAGACTAAATTTATTTAACAAGACTTGTAAGTTCCTACAAGCCTGTACCACAGTGGTAATGGACGCTCGCCAGACAAAGCTAAAAGTGAAATTAGGTGGTTACTTTACTAGGTCAAAACTAAATAACAAATAAATCATTACAAATATGCTCATAGGTCAATATGGGGTAATGGCACATTATGGCCAATGACCATCTCCGCTACATCCAAGTTCATACGTCAAAGTACGACATATTTCGCATTAATATATTCATAACATACACGACAGTCCAAACAATCAGAACCTGACAATTTGGCAGGTAGGGCAGCAAATTCGTGACATTCCCATGATTATATACACATGAGATTTAAAGCCAGGAGCACATCTTATACACTATCATTGCACTAATCGGCGGGATCTTCTGCCATCAAGAAAACATCCTGAGACTTCTGACGGGAACAAACTCGTTCCAGTACCAACATGCACAGCTACCTCTGGGCAAATAGACCTAACTCAATAAAGCAGCACACGACACAAACCTCAAGTGATTAGAAGATACACAATCCATTCGCCGTGATACATCGGAGCAGAGCTAGACGCCTCGGGAAGACTTCCGCTGGCGATCTCACTCACATACGACTACGACACCGGACTTGATTTCGGTCGGTCCGGACCGGTCCGCCAGGTACCCACGTTAGTGGTGTAATGTAAGCTCTATCAGAACACACTCGCGACTCGCCCACCCACTGCCACACACTGCTGACCTCTCACAGGGCGCGGCGGGGCGTCCTTACATGATCCGGCGGTCAGGGGCGATGCCACGGATTTGTGTAAAGGGGGGGGGGGGCAAGTCGAAATTTAGGAGGCCTCCATTTGAGGAGCCTCCTCGCCTTCATACCACCCTCCGCCACCTTCGCATGACCCGCTATGATGTCTTAGAGAGCCATTTATGGCCTCTAGAGGGCCCCCACTTGCCTCCAGGGCCCACTCTAGCTTCTGACCTTTATAGGGCCCTCTGTCGTCTTGAGGGCCCCTCTGGCCTTCAGGGGGCCCTTTCTTCACGGGAGGGCCTTCTTTCCGCACGGTGGGGTTGCATTTTTGTACATAGGGCTCCTTCCCCGCACGAGAGGGCCTCCTTCGCTCCCCTCACACGAAGCTTGTTTTTTCTTTCGTCAAAATTAAAGGGCCTCCATTTAAGACTAGGCCTTTTTGGAGCATGGAAGGGCCTCCTTAAATGGCAGGGGGAATATATGTTTGCCCCCCTGCCCGACGACAGGGGGGGGGGGGGCGACTGCCCCTCCTGCTCCCCGGTGGCGCCACCCCTGCCTTCGGCTGAGACAAGTTCCTCACAGTAGACATGATGTTCCCGCCTCCCCCAACACACACACGCACCCCACAGACCCACACAAGCCCCGGCCGACCCGTGGAGGCGAAATCCGCGGAAGAGGCGGGCCTGTCACCCTGTCCAAACGCGCTGCTGCAGTATTCCAGAACACCTCAGGATGTAGGATGTCATTGGCAGTTTCCGAGTCAAACCTTTCCATGCATCACCGTACGCATAATTTTGAACTTCTAAAAGTGGACAGTACGGCACTCAGATTTCGTCCGTGAATACACTGTGGCCAGTCTCGACGATAAAAATAGGCTTGCCTGAAGCATAGGTATGTTAGGCCGGTAGGTAGCAACAGTTGGCAGGCTAGGTCCTGTACTCTTGCATATTTACACACGAACAATCGAAATCTTCCGCTTGTACCCCAATGGTTCCGGAACTCCTGCAGAAAATGTACGCCATTTTCCCCCCTCCCGTTACCAGCTCCCCTCCCACTCGAAACCCCTTCAGCTGGGCACACCGTCCATGGTAAACACAATCTTCCTCACGAGTCCGTTCTTCACGTTATCGCCGGCCTTACCCATCCCAAAGCTGAAGGTCACCCCACTCGCCTGCACCTGGGTCGTGCTGACACCCATCGGGTACCATCCGAGCTTATTCAGCACCAGTCCGATCCTGTACACTCTCCCCGGCTGCATCAGCACCGGCCGGTTGAACAGAATCTCCACCAGGTCGTTGTAGTTGACTCTTGACGTGAAATGCGTGTATGTCAGTCTCTGATTATCCGCATCGGCGATATACGCATACAGCAGCTCCATATACCCATTCTGGCCGTAGTTCAGATTGGCCCCGGGCGTGTTGCGCAGCGTCTGCGAGGGCAGCCAGTCGGTGGGGATGTCGGTGACCTGTGACGGCACCATGATGCCCAGAGTGCGCACGGCGCGGTCCACGGACACGGTGAGCGAGGCCTCCTCCTGACAGCGGATCAGCTGGTGCGGCTCACCGAGGATCGGCCGGGAGCAGAGACGCTGGCTGCCGCCTGGCTCGTCGCTATATGCGGCCGTGTCGGCCGGCGCCGGAAGACAGGCGTTACGGGGCACATTCGAGCTATCCAGGTGGTCGGGCAGCGGCCACTTCCCCGGCGTCAGGATGTTCATGACGATGGCCAGGCTCTCCTCGGGTGTTAGCAGGCCGGAGACGGCCGGACCGTTGGCGAACGTGGTGCCGTGCATAGTGAGGTAACGTACCTGTCGACACGGCCACACATTCAGTAACGCACCTGTCGACACGGTCACACATTCAGTAACGTACCTGTCGACACGGTCACACATTCAGTAACACACCTGTCGACACGACCACACACTCAGTAACGCACCTGTCGACACGGCCACACATTCAGTAACGCACCTGTCGACACGGCCACACACTCAGTAACGCACCTGTTGACACGGCCACACATTCAGTAACGCACCTGTCGACACGGCCACACATTCAGTAACGTGTCGACACGGCCACACATTCAGTAACGTGTCGACACGGCCACACATTCAGTAACGTGTCGACACGGCCACACATTCAGTAACGTGTCGACACGGCCACACATTCAGTAACGTGTCGACACGGCCACACATTCAGTAACGTGTCGACACGGCCACACATTCAGTAACGTGTCGACACGGCCACACATTCAGTAACGCACCTGTCGACACGGTCACACATTCAGTAACGTACCTGTCGACACGGCCACACATTCAGTAACACACCTGTCGACACGGTCACACATTCAGTAACGTACCTGTCGACACGGCCACACATTCAGTAACGTACCTGTCGACACGGCCACACATTCAGTAACGCACCTGTCGACACGGTCACACATTCAGTAACGTACCTGTCGACACGGCCACACATTCAGTAACGCACCTGTCGACACGGTCACACATTCAGTAACGCACCTGTCGACACGGTCACACATTCAGTAACGCACCTGTCGACACGGTCACACATTCAGTAACGCACCTGTCGACACGGCCACACATTCAGTAACGCACCTGTCGACACGGTCACACATTCAGTAACGTACCTGTCGACACGGCCACACATTCAGTAACGCACCTGTCGACACGGCCACACATTCAGTAACGTACCTGTCGACACGGCCACACATTCAGTAACGCACCTGTCGACACGGCCACACATTCAGTAACGTACCTGTCGACACGGTCACACATTCAGTAACGTACCTGTCGACACGGCCACACATTCAGTAACGCACCTGTCGACACGGTCACACATTCAGTAACGTACCTGTCGACACGGCCACACATTCAGTAACGTACCTGTCGACACGGCCACACATTCAGTAACGCACCTGTCGACACGGTCACACACTCAGTAACGTACCTGTCGACACGGCCACACATTCAGTAACGTACCTGTCGACACGGCCACACATTCAGTAACGCACCTGTCGACACGGTCACACATTCAGTAACGTACCTGTCGACACGGCCACACATTCAGTAACACACCTGTCGACACGGCCACACACTCAGTAACGCACCTGTCGACACGGCCACACATTCAGTAACGTACCTGTCGACACGGCCACACATTCAGTAACGTACCTGTCGACACGGTCACACATTCAGTAACGTACCTGTCGACACGGCCACACATTCAGTAACGTACCTGTCGACACGGCCACACATTCAGTAACGCACCTGTCGACACGACCACACATTCAGTAACGTGTCGACACGGCCACACATTCAGTAACGCACCTGTCGACACGGCCACACAATCAGTAACGTGTCGACGCGGCCACACATTCAGTAACGCACCTGTCGACACGGCCACACATTCAGTAACGTACCTGTCGACACGGTCACACATTCAGTAACGCACCTGTCGACACGGCCACACATTCAGTAACGCACCTGTCGACACGGCCACACATTCAGTAACGTACCTGTCGACACGGCCACATATTCAGTAACGTACCTGTCGACACGGTCACACATTCAGTAACGTAACTGTCGACAGTCACACACTCAGTAACGTACCTGTTGACAAGGCCACACATTCAGTAACGTACCTGTCGACACGGCCACACATTCAATAACACACCTGTCGACACGGTCACACATTCAGTAACGTAACTGTCGATAGTCACACATTCAGTAACGCACCTGTCGACACGGCCACACATTCAGTAACGCACCTGTCGACACGGCCCCACATTCAGTGACGTACCTGTCGACACGGCCACACATTCAGTAACGTACCTGTCGACACGGCCCCACATTAAGTAACGCACCTGTCGACACGGTCACACATTCAGTAACGCACCTGTCGACACGGCCACCCATTCAGTAACGTACCTGTCGACACGGCCACACATTCAGTAACGTACCTGTCGACACAGCCACACATTCAGTAACGTGTCGACACGGCAACACATTCAGTAACGTGTCGACACGGCCACACATTCAGTAACGCACCTGTCGACACGGTCACACATTCAGTAACGTGTCGACACAGCCACACATTCAGTAACGCACCTGTCGACACGACCACACATTCAGTAACGTAACTGTCGACACGGCCACACATTCAGCAACGTACCTGTCGACACGGCCACACATTCAGTAACGCACCTGTCGACACGGCCACACATTCAGTAACGCACCTGTCGACACGGCCACACATTCAGTAACGTGTCGACACGGCCACACATTCAGTAACATACCTGTCGACACGGCCATACATTCAGTAACGTACCTGTCGACACGGCCACACATTCAGTAACGCACCTGTCGACACAACCACACATTCAGTAACGTACCTGTCGACACGGCCACACATTCAGTAACGCACCTGTCGACACGGCCACACATTCAGTAACGTACCTGTCGACACGGCCACACATTCAGTAACGTGTCGACACGGTCACACATTCAGTAACGCACCTGTCGACACGGCCACACATTCAGTAACACACCTGTCGACACGGCCACACATTCAGTAACGCACCTGTCGACACGGCCACACATTCAGTAACGCACCTGTCGACACGGTCACACATTCAGTAACGCACCTGTCGACACGGCCACACATTCAGTAACGTGTCGACACGGCCACACATTCAGTAACGTGTCGACACAGCCACACATTCAGTAACGTGTCGACACGGCCACACATTCAGTAACGCACCTGTCGACACAGCCACACATTCAGTAACGCACCTGTCGACACGGCCACACATTCAGTAACGTACTTGTCGACACGGTCACACATTCAGTAACGTACCTGTCGACACGGCCACACATTCAGTAACGTACCTGTCGACACGGTCAAACATTCAGTAACGCACCTGTCGACACGGACACACATTCAGTAACGCCCCTGTCGACACGGCCACACATTCAGTAACGCACCTGTCGACACGGCCACACATTCAGTAACGTACCTGTCGACACGGCCACACATTCAGTAACGTACCTGTCGACACGGTCACACATTAAGTAACGCACCTGTCGACACGGTCAAACATTCAGTAACGTACCTGTCGACACGGTCACACATTAAGTAACGCACCTGTCGACACGGTCACACATTCAGTAACGTACCTGTCGACACGGCCACACATTCAGTAACGTACCTGTCGACACGGCCACACATTCAGTAACGTACCTGTCAACACGGCCACACATTCAGTAACGTACCTGTCGACACGGCCACACATTCAGTAACGTACCTGTTGACAGGGCCACACATTCAGTAACGGACCTGTCGACACGGTCACACATTCAGTAACGTACCTGTCGACACGGTCACACATTCAGTAACGCACCTGTCGATACGGCCACACATTCAGTAACGTACCTGTCGACACGGTCACACATTAAGTAACACACCTGTCGACACGGCCACACATTCAGTAACGTGTCGACACCGCCACACATTCAGTAACGTACCTGTCGACACGGCCACACATTCAGTAACGTGTCGACACGGCCACACATTCAGTAACGCACCTGTCGACACGGCCACATATTCAGTAACGTGTCGACACGGCCACACATTCAGTAACGCACCTGTCGACACGGTCACACATTCAGTAACACACCTGTCGACACGGTCACACATTCAGTAACGTGTCGACACAGCCACACATTCAGTAACGCACCTGTCGACACGACCACACATTCAGTAACGTAACTGTCGACACGGCCACACATTCAGCAACGTACCTGTCGACACGGCCACACATTCAGTAACGCACCTGTCGACACGGCCACACATTCAGTAACGTGTCGACACGGCCACACATTCAGTAACATACCTGTCAACACGGCCACACATTCAGTAACGTACCTGTCGACACGGCCACACATTCAGTAACGTGTCGACACGGCCACACATTCAGTAACGTGTCAACACGGCCACACATTCAGTAACGCACCTGTCGACACGGCCACACATTCAGTAACGCACCTGTCGACAAGGTCACACATTCAGTAACGCACCTGTCGACACGGCCACACATTCAGTAACGCACCTGTCGACACGGCCACACATTCAGTAACGCACCTGTCGACACGGCCACACATTCAGTAACGTGTCGACACGGCCACACATTCAGTAACGCACCTGTCGACACAGCCACACATTCAGTAACGCACCTGTCGACACGGCCACACATTCAGTAACGTACCTGTCGACACGGTCACACATTCAGTAACGTACCTGTCAACACGGCCACACATTCAGTAACGCACCTGTCGACACAGCCACACATTCAGTAACGCACCTGTCGACACGGCCACACATTCAGTAACGTACCTGTCGACACGGTCGCACATTCAGTAACGTACCTGTCGACACGGCCACACATTCAGCAACATACCTGTCTACACGGCCACACATTCAGTAACGCACCTGTCGACACGGCCACACATTCAGTAACGCACCTGTCGACACGGCCACACATTCAGTAACGTACCTGTCGACACGGCCACACATTCAGTAACCTGTCGACACGGCCACACATTCAGTAACGCACCTGACGACACGGCCACACATTCAGCAACGTGTCGACACGGCTACACATTCAGTAACGTGTCGACACGGCTACACATTCAGTAACGTGTCGACACAGCCACACATTCAGTAACGTACCTGTCGACACGGCCACACATTCAGTAACGCACCTGTCGACACGGCCACACATTCAGTAACCTGTCGACACCACCACACATTCAGTAACGCACCTGTCGACACGGCCACACATTCAGTAACGTCCCTGTCGACACGGCCACACATTCAGTAACGTCCCTGTCGACACGGCCACACATTCAGTAGCGCACCTGTCGACACAACCGCACATTCAGTAACGTACCTGTCGACACGGCCACACATTCAGTAACGCACCTGTCGACACGGCCACACATTCAGTAACGTACCTGTCGACACGGCCCCACATTCAGTAACGCACCTGTCGACACGGCCACACATTCAGTAACGTACCTGTCGACACGGCCACACATTCAGTAACGCACCTGTCGACACGGCCACACATTCAGTAACGCACCTGTCGACACGGCCACCCATTCAGTAACGCAACTGTCGACACGGCCACACATTCAGTAACGTGTCGACACGGCCACACATTCAGTAACGTGTCGACACGGCCACACATTCAGTAACGTGTCGACACGGCCACACAGGGAGAGTTTGACGGAGCTGGGAAGACAGAACTCCCAACAGTCCGACACGTCCATACACGAGGAGAGGCAAGAGGAGCCGAGGGGACCGAACGGTCATAGATCGTACTATTTATCGAGAGTCTGAAGCACATTTGGCGTCAACTTTCGCATTTATATCGGATCAGATATATACTGCATTGCCACATCTCACAAAGCGAGACATCCTGCACGTGCGTATAGTTCCATTTCTATGTTTGACGCCTGTCAACAGCCGGCAGACTCTCCATGTGCCGACCAGCCACACCTGCACCCGACTTATCACAACCCTGACCCATTCATCTCCTCCCGACCGTAACCAGCTGCCACGTGCCCCCTTGATTGAGCGGCAGCCTCAGGAAGCACTAGTTCGCCATTTACCCGGTAGAGTGCGTCGCCGAGCACCATACGCTGGTTGACCGGGTTAACCTCGAGCGGTCGCCGCTGGCACTCCTTGCGGGACCAGCGCACCAGCACGTTAAAGATGTCCAGCTCAGAGCCGATGTTCAGGTAGTCCTGACAACGGATAACACAGGCGAACGTCAGCGCTGGATCAGTAGGATCCTTGCCGTTGCCTAGTTGTCGGCATTAGCAATATCAACCTGCAGTAGTGTCATGCGACACACCATACACGGCACGGACGTGTTGTCAACATTCGAGACAGAAATACAGAATTATATCGACAATATGATGAAATAAAGATGCGCCTGAATATTGCGTCTGGAAAATTCGCCTGTTTACCCGACAGATGGGACAGGATCGAGTTGAATATATGTATGTTCGCGGCGATCCGCGCCTCACCTGTTCCAGCATAGCGATCAGGGAAGCGTGCTCCACGTCCTCAATGGCTGCCGTTCCGATCACCTTGGCGGTCTGCTGAGTGATTATCTGAAACGGGGTCGCAGATATAGTGTGGCGTTCTGCGGTTTATCACATCCAACACCAGAGCCACCGAAACTGTGCTGACATGACTGAGCCGACAGCAATGATGTTAACCGCACCAGATAATCGGGATAAAAATAAAGCCTAGCTACCAAGATGGATGGATACAAACTATAGTGTTATTTCACCGTGCTCACCCGTGCCAGAACTGACCTAAACACAGTGTTCTAGACGAAGGACGAACATCTGAAAGGCAACAGAAGCACAAATGCCACCATTGACCTATGTAAGTATAGACGAACTACTCCAGCTGTTGCGCCGCCCGGCAGCCGCTCCCGGTTGAAGCGACACTAGTGCCGCAGCGGAGAGGCCATGAGTTAGCGCGGCAATGCTTTTGCTATGGCGGAGTGGCGATATTTGACCATAATCACCGTGAACGTTCAGGCTGAATATTTGTATTACATGTTATTCATTATGAATGTCTCTACGTCCTCAAACCTTTTCCAGTGCGCTACCTCACGCGGTTTTTGAGTTACCGGCCGACAAATATCGCCCTTCCGCCATAGCAAAAGCATTACCGCGCTAACTCATTCCCTTCTCGGCTGCGGCGCTAGTGTCGCCTAGCGGGAACGGCTGCCGGGCGGAGTAGTTCGTCTATACCTATACATGTCAATGAATGCCACAGGGAAAAATCAACATTTGTCGAGCACTCCACAAACAAAGAATATCAAGATCACAACTCGGGACGTTTTAATGGCGACATATCACCCATACCACAAACGGTCAGTGTTCGAATTATCCTGCCTGCATTTATCTCCGAATAATAAACGAGGTCCCGAGCCTTCCAGGCGCACAAGACTACCAACCTTCATACACTTCTCCATGAGGACCGGCTCTTCGAACAGCTTGGCAAACTCGTACGCTCGACACACATTGTGCGGCTCGAGGTCCTTCCAGAGGAACTTGGTGCAATGCTCCACCAGATGGGGCAGCATGTACTTCTTGGCAGCGTAGCAGATCTCACATGCCTGGTCGAATGATTGCAAATTTATCTGGTCCGAGTAGATGTACCTGACAACGCGAAGGAGCGTATTGTACGCATGAGAAGTGAACGATAGATACTAGCTTAGTTTGGCTATGTCGCTAAGTCTCACTAATTTGCGTTCTTCTAACAGTTCTGGATATGTGGTGGTGTCTTGGTGTCTCTTACAACGCAGGCACCATCGCGGTTTTATGGCGTCAATCACAGGAAGCATATAATCAATCACATTTCCCAAAATGTGATGCAATCTCATCAAGCACTTCTAGACATTGCACTGACGAATCTAGCATTCGAGTTTGGGGCGGTATTTTCCACTTTGTTTCATCAGCGAAAAGTTGTTGACGAGGGGGGTGTCGGGTCGTCAGCGCGAAAAGTCGTTGACCAGGGGGGGGGGGAGTTTTCCCCCTAATTATCACTTCTTACAGCCAATGCAGGAATGCGCGGGGCATACTTGTATTGGATGCCCCCCATGTTCCTGTAGGAGGGGGGCATTTACTCCTATGCCCCTCCCCCCCCCCCCGATCCGCCAGTGAGCCATTGCAACACATTACATATAAATTGCGTCCCACCATCAAAACTTCACCACCATACAAATTAATACACAATATACAAATGGTACAGGGTGCACAATCTGAACAATAATGATTGGATAACTCACAGCATGAGGCTTCTGAAGGCATCTGGACTGACGTCTAGCACTTTGATGGGCGCCTTCTCAGCCATTCCGCCAAACAGCATTGCCTCAAAAACGGGGCTAGCCATGGTCAGGATCAGACGATGTGCCTGGAATACCTGCAGTAGGTGGCCACGGGGCTGTCAGGTCTCAGGCGATCCTCATGAACATGAAGCACAGTGTATACGATACTGAACTGATCCTGTCATTACAAATGGACTTTGTGAACTGTGGACATTGTGATCACTTGTGTTGCAAGTGTTTGCAGGCAGTGAAAAAGTTTGTGATGTTTCATGCATAAGTGGGCACCGGTCCGTTACTCCGTTCTAACGAAGTTACTTTTTTTAGTAACGAAGTAACTGACTCGTTACATTTGTTTTACAGTAACAAACCGAGTAACGGAAGTTACTTTTGTGGTCCGTTACTTCGTTACATTTTAGTCCGTTACTCCGTTACTCAGTTACTTTTTGCCTATACTTGTTTTTCTTCACTCCCGGGTTTATTCGCACCAGCACAATCAGTGCCTTACACACGTAACAAATCGAATGTCATATGGCGTAAAGGGCTGCCAAATGTCGTAACTGTGGGGCTGTTGCTTAATAAAAGGAATAGTCAACCTTGGATCTGGTATAAACCCTTCTGGTATACACCAGCCATCTGGTATGAAAGACTCCATTTTGATCTGTTATAAATCAATCTGGTATATACCAGCCATCTGGTATAAATTATGTCGTGTTGTTCGAAAGTCTGCTCTAGAGCCGTTGGGGTGGAGTTGTGGAATAAACGAACTGTGGATCATATGATTTCCATATCTAAGCTACAATTCTGCTATCTCAATTCAAAACCCCATGTAAAGAGGACTATTCCCTTTAAACTAGATGGCTAGTTTATACCATGTTTATTTGTATTATCACCAACATAACAAACTCCACTTACAGGCAGTCATTGCTTAAAACACACATTGCATCACAGTACAGTGACATAAATTAACTACATAAATAAATAAATAAAGGTAAAAGGTACAAAATAAAATAAAAGATTAAACGAACACACTGACAGTAAAAGTAAACTATACTGATAGCTAGCAGTGCTACACTATACAAAGTAAATAGGCTACTATAGCGATAAACAGTTTCGCACCCCACACTACCTGTTCATTGACATAACATCAGATTTCACATGACTTTTAAAAGCGTAAGTATCATCAGCAAACAGGTCTGCAGTAATGTCTTTGTCGCTTAAAAACACATTCATTTCTCGTGGGGCTCTGCAGTATAACCCATATCTTACGGTGCTCACTCGTGCTCGGAGCACCGTAAGTAGAGTATGCGTGCGGGTCGATCGGGCAGGCACGTGCAAAGAGAAAGAGCGCAGCAAAGTTGAAGTCATATTTGGCCATAATGGTTTATACCAGATCCAAGGTCGACTATTCCCTTTGCGGCGCAATGACTGCGATAAAGGTAGCTGTCTCACGACCCTGATGCCGCAAAACGCTGACATTGTTCGTCAGCTGATATAGGCCGGCGGCAAGCTGGCGGCACTAGTTTATGATAAAGGCGAGCTTCGAGTAACGAGTAGCGAGCCTCTGAGAATTACACGCACTAGAGGATTCCCCCCCCCCCCCCCTAAGATCTCGCTACAATAACGCAATTTGTAGGGTAGGGAGGATCTGTAGGGAACTCTGTTTTGCGAAATTTGCATGACCCTAGGTCAATATCCTCGAGTTCAAATGGGTAAAATATGCAAAACAAAAATGTTTAGCACTTTGCTCCAGAAACCCCAAAATATATCGAGAACTATGAAAGCTAGGAACAAACGAGAAAAAAAAACAATCGAAAGCTCTTGAAATTTGCAATCGCCAGTGTTCTCAAATTTTAGCCGAGGTCAATAGGGTGGGCTCCAGAGGTGATCAAAGGTCAAAAAGCCTATTTATGGCAAAACAGTTTTTTCGCAGATAACTTTTTACCTACTAAAGATAAGGCAATAATGTTGACGTCATCCTGTTTGTCTCGCCAAGGCGCTTCGAAATATATGCATGCTGACCAGTTTAGGTCAACTTAGAAATTTGACCTCAGGTCAACGTCCAGTGGTGACCAGGGGCGTCGCCACATATTTTTGAGTGGGTGTGGGGGGGGGGGAGACGAAGTGCCGAATGAGCCATCAGTGCGGTTCGCGACAATGTGAAGGAAAATCAGTTTTTACCTTATAGTTTTTAATTAGGAACGCAATTTTTAGTTGTAACTACCAGCTTTATTTTTTGCATATTTAAACTATAACAGATGATGGATGAAACACAATAACTTCTTCGGAAATCTTCATGGCATATTATTCAAACGACGCTATATTCGATAGGCACTGCCAGGCGATTCGCTCATCGGTTTGGGATACATACATATCCTAGTTATTTGTATTACATATAAATATATTTCATACTAATTATAAGAAGTGGCAGCCACCTGTCCGTCTGTCCGTTCGGATGTCATCCGATTGCTTAGGGAATGTTTCACCTTTGTATTGGTTTTTAACTGAGATAGCCATTATCTTTGGCCGTTATTGAAATGTCGAAAATACAAAGGCCATTTTCCCCAAAACTTAGCCGTTTTTAAGCAATTCAATTTATAATTTGCAAAATGAGGTCTAGGCCGCCGCCGCTGATTGACTGACAACCACTTTGTCAGCCAATCCCACTTTGTCAGCCAATCAGCGGCGGTCTATAGCTCAATAATGACATCATCCCAAAGTTAAAAACTTAATTAACGTATAAAGTTTAAATTAACTTAACGTATAAAGTTAAGTGACTTTTCGAGAGAAAAATATCACCATCGTTTTCAGCTGCACTTACTTCATGTTTTCGACTACAACCAGCGTATATTTGACAACTTTCAGAAAGGTGAAACATTCCCTTTAATAACTCCGCGCACATTGCAGTCAAAACCGGGAAATGTGGCATGTTAGTGGGGATGTAGGGTCGCACTATCGTAGGCAAATTTTGCGTCGATCCATAATCACAATAGACTACGATACTAATTATTATTAATATGCCGTGCATATCAGAACATATATGCGCCACCCGGCTGCCACTGGGCTGTGTTTTTGCTTTCAGGAGACACTGGCTCGGTGCCGGTGGCCATGGAGGTCAGGGTCAGGGGTTTGATAGATATTTAGGAGGTCGGCGGTGCGATACAAGGCAACGTCATTGGCGTGTTTTTTCTCTCATCTTCTTCATAAGCTCAGCGCACAGTCTCAGAAAAGTGGTTCCACGATCTAAGTTCGCGGAACAAATTTTTCGCCAGCGGCGGAACAATATTTTTGTAATGCGTATACCAGTAGTTTTTGCGTAATTTTTTTATACGCGTTTCTCCACAACCTATTTTCATATATGCCAATATGTACATATATTATGATGTGGAAAGTTCATGAATCGTCGGTCGTATTTCCTGTACAGATATGGTCTTGTCGTCAGTCGGGGACCGAGACTACAGGGTCGTATGTTAATAAGGTACCTTGTATCGCTGCGTATGCGTATATGGGAAACAGGGCTCAAGTCTCAGTCTAAAGTACCGCCGTCTTTTGCATAACGTGTTTTTATGTCCCAAGGTTATCCAATAGCCATGACCCGATGACAATGGTATCGGTTGCGCGATTGTAACCTGAATAGACAAAACTTTTTTTGGAGGTTTTAAAACGTTTTTGGTTTAATTTTTGGAAAAAGTACCAGTTTTTCTTCCCTAAATCACCGCAGAAATTTCGGATGTTGGGAATTTGGAGGTTCCGCCTTACATTTTTTTTTCAATTTGTGTCGCATCACTGTCACGTTCCGGTCATTGTTCGGAAAGTCAAGTCTCAGTCTATTTGTTATGCTCGTCAGCCATTTGCATCCGCAGACTAAACAAAATAATTATTTACAGTCAAAGTTTTCACGGAACAAAACTTCCAAGTTCAGCAAAATGGAGAAACGGGCCACTTCTCTGACACTGTCAGCGCATCTCACTGTTCTGCATGTTGGCCGACCCAGGCTGCCCGTAACTGTACCAGGAGGACGGATCGCCCCGGAACCGGTGACTGCGCCGCTGGCTCGTTGTGCGGGGTAGTCGTTTCTAGACGGATGGCCGAAACGAATGCGGATGAAGTAACTCATGTACTTGGAGTAATGGATGAAGTAATTATCCGAAAACTACCTCGGCTTGCAAACTTTGAACGTACTTGGACAGAACTTAAACGAAATGGCTTTCATATTTTATTTGATAAATTTAGTCCGAAGGTTTTGATTGGATATGATATTTCCTAGGTCAGGACCTGCCATAAACAGTTTGATTACCGAGCGGAGCGAGGTCTTGCGTTAACTAGGGGGGAAATATACGTATGAGCGGTCCGACCGTACCCATGGTTTTCAGAAGCTTATTACTTTGCAGCTATTCTGTCGAAGTGACTGAAAATTTGCACACAAAGACGTTCATGTCGTAAAACTATCTGCCGGTGTTTCCTTTCAGCAAGCACAGTGTGCCTACACAACAAATAGGGCGCATTAACGCCATAATACGCCCGCTTTCTGCTACCGAAATTTCATTTAAATTCCTGTCAACTTCCCTCAAGAAATGTACAAATATCGTCCTGATCCCTTCCATTCTTCCATTGCAATGCTACTTTTTCCAAATGCTTTTATGATATTGAAATATGCAATATTTCCGAAAAAAGTATGGATGTATGTCTCCAAAACTGGGGGGACAATCCCCCGCCTGACGACAGGGGGGACGGTGCCCCACCCCCCTACGGCGACGCCCTTGGTGGTGACTCAGGATGGTCATATGCTGCATATTGGGAGACGTGTCTCGATGAGACAAACACATTGGTACTGGTTCACTTCTCTATCTTCATTCTGTCGGAATTGATTGTTTACAAAACTATCGTTTTACAAAACTTCGTTTTACAAAAGTAATGGAGTAACAGAATAACTGTAAATTCCGTTACATTTTGTGACGGTGTAACGGAGTAACGAGTAACCACCCACCATACCACCATACCATATATTGATCGAGAATATAGAGTAGGTCATTAGACCTGAAGACCTCGGTCTCATCAAGCTCCGGTCGTGGTGTACAGTGCGTCAGTCAGTGTCTGGGATGACGTGGTGTATGTCAGCCCAGTGCTTGTCGAGGCGCGACTTGAACTGGCAGACGGACGTCGCGCTCACCACCTCGGCATGGAGACTGTTCCAGTCATTGACTGTCCTGACAGAAGGTTTTCCGGCGGACCCTGGACACCGCTCTTGGCTTGGCCAGCTTCCACTGGTGACCCCTGGTGTGCCTGTTCTCTGATGCGGCGAAGAAGTTCGTCGGGTCTAGGTCGACACCTCCGTGGATGATCTGGTAGACCTGGATCATGTCGCCTCTATGGCGCCGGTAGTAGAGAGAGGGCAGGCGCAGAGCTCGGAGTCGCTCCGGGTAGGGGAGGTGGGACACTTCTCTGCTTAGCCGTGTTGCTCGCCGCTGGACCCGTTCCACCTTGCGCTGGTCAGCGCGATTGAATGGCTCCCAGATGACGTTTGCGTACTCGAGGTGCGGGCGCACCATGGTCTTGTAGAGTAGCGGCACGATGGACTTGTCCAGTTTCTCTCGAACGACATCTTGATGACGGCTAGGACTTGGCTGGCTTTGGAGACAGCTGCAGCTGCCTGTTGCCGGAGCTTCAGCTCCGAGTCAACCTGCACGCCGAGGTTACGCTCAAGGAGCGAGTGCGCCATTTCCGTGTCCCGCATCGTCTAGGCCTGGCGCCTGTTCCTGGTCCCAACGTGCAGGATCTTGAATTTGCCCTCGTTCCACGGCAGCTGACAGCATTCGGACCACGCCGCCACCCTGTCGATGTCGTTTTGGAGAGCCTGAAAATCCGGGGCGCAAAACACTTTGCTGTAGACCTTAGTGTCATCTGCGAATATCTTCAGGGAGCATCTGATGACACTAGGGAGGTCGTTAATGAACATGACGAACAACACAGGGCCCAGGACCGACCCCTGCGGGACTCACTCGTGACGGCTGCCCAGGCTGGGCGCTGGTCTCCGACTAATACCCGCTGCTTGCGTCCGGTGAGAAAGGCAGCGATCCAATTGAAGAATTTGACGCTGACTCCGTACGCCGCAAGCTTCTTGAGAAGGCACGGCACGGCATCGAAGGCTTTACGGAAATCGAGGTACACTGCATCAACAGCATGTCCATCTTCAATCAGCTGCGACCAATCTTACATTACTTGGAGCAGTTGGGTGACGCAGGAGCGCCTCGGGCAGAAGCCGTGCTGGTCGTTCGACATCTGCTGGGTCGACAACATGTGCTGGATGAGGGCGTCACGTACCAGTGACTCGAGAATTGTGTAGGGTACCGACGTCAGGCTGATGTGGCGGTAGTTACCCGGACTCTGCTTATCGCCTTTCTTGTGTATAGGGACCACCAGACCAGTCTTCCATTCCTCCGGAAGCACGCCCTAGTCCAGCGACCTGCGGTAGAGGCTTGCCAGGGGCGCTGCCAGGTTGGCCGCAGCTTCCCGTAAGAGCCTGGGGTGGACCTCGTCTTGGCCTGGCAAGCTGTGGACCTTCAGCGCGAGTAGCTTCCGCAAAACGGTCTCGGGGTTAGTGTCCACGTCGGAGATTTCTGGTCCGTTGGACTGGAAGTCTGGCTCGGGGATGACGTTGGTGTCCTGCGTGAAAACACTGGCGAAAAATATATTGAGGAGCGTGGCCTTAGAGGCGTTGTTGGAGACGATGTCGCCCGCCTCATCCCTCAGGTCTTGAATCCCGCTTCGCGTGTTCAGCCTGGACTTCGCGTGTTCAGCCTGGACTTCACGTAACGCCAGGACTTGGGGTTATGCTTCAGGTTTTGCACCAAGCCTTCTTCGAACGATCTGCGCAGGAATCGCGTCCGGTTTCTCAGCTGGTTTCTGCATCGCTTGAATATCGCGTAGCCGAGCGTTTCACGACTCTGCATATAGGCCCCCAAAGCTTCTCCTTCTTCTTCGTTAGGTTTGGCGCAGCACTGTCCATGTATATGTTCTTCGCCTTTGCTCCGGATCTTGCCCAGGGGATGCATGACTGGGCTGACTTGAGGATCGTTGAGTGGAGAAACTTGTAGCCTTCATGTACTGTGAGCTCCTCTAGGATTTGCCAGTTGACAGTCCTCAGGAACGCGTTGGCTTCTTCATACCTTCCTCGGTTGTAGTTCAGCTTGTTGGATCGGGATACCGTGGGGGAAGAGTAACACGTGAGGTTGAAACGGAGGATTACATGGTCACACTTGCCTAACCCTGGCAGGTGGACAATGTTTCGAACCATCCCCTCCTCGTTGGTCAGAATTAAGTCCAGGATGTTGGGAGAACACCCGGGCGGTATCGCGTTGGCTGGACAACATGTTGGAAAAGGAAATTGTCCTGAATTATTTCTAACAACTGGTGCGCATAGTGCGAGTCGGGGGCAGGGGAAAACGCCGACGTACTGTCGATCTGGGGTGTGTTGAAGTCGCCGCATATTAGACAGTGTGAGTAGTTATTAGCGCATACGAGTCATTAGATGACTGAGGGATTCCATACTCTGGCGGCCATCTACAGACGGGCTTCGGTATATGCACCCTATCAGTAGCTTGTCGTTACCGGACAAGCTGAGTTCAATTCATAGCTGTTCATGCATGGTTGATCCCTGGAACTAGGTTTCCAACGCATGAAGTGCGTTCTTGACGTAGATCGCCACCCCTCGAGTTCCTCTGGCGCCCAGCCAGGAAAAGGACGGATCAAAGTCCAGGTAAGCTGTATACCCTGCAACCGACAGCAGGGCTGGAGAGATTGGACCAACCTGTGCCTTAGGGATGACCTCCGTAAGCAATATCACATCGGGTTCGTCTCCAGCAATAGCCATACACAAATCGTCTCGCTTATTGATAAACTGATCTGGATTTGTGTAGAGGATTTTGAGCCCCTGAGCTGTTCCCCCTGCCCGACTCCCAACGAGTCAAGTCTGCCTATCAGGACCAGGCGACCGCGCTTTAGAAACCTGAACCTGTCTTCCAACCGGTCCCCCATCTTGGCCGCGTCCTCCACCAAGTTCTCCCCATCATGGCCGCCTCTGGCATCCGGTTCTCCCCATCTTGGCCGCCTCCTCCACCAGGTTCTCCCCCATCTCGGCCGCCTCCGACATCCGGTTCTCCACCATATTGACCTCCTCCACCAGGTTCTCCCCCATCTTGGCCGCCTCCGACATTCGGTACTCCCTCATATTGGCCTCCTCCACCAGGTTCTCCCTCATCTCGGCCGCCTCCGACATCCGGTTCTCCACCATATTGACCTCTTCCACCAGGTTCTCCCCCATCTTGGCCGCCTCCGACATTCGGTACTCCCTGGCCGGGCCCCTCGGAGGAGGCCGGTCGCCCGCATGTAGTCGACCAACGCTCCTGGGTTTCCTTGGATGGTTGACAGGGGGAGGGATCGGGCCAAGGATTCTTGTACGTTGGGATTGGAAGCGTGGACAGTTGAAGAGGAAGTGTTCAGTCCTCGGGCTCGAGGCAGATCTCGCAGTTGCCGTCCTCGCCGGCCCTCCTCCACCTCCGGAGTGTGTCCCGTAGGAGAGGGGGGGGGGGGGGGCAGCGGTTAACGCGCAACTGGTGCAGCGTCTCTGCTCCAGTCTCGTCCAGCTGCGGCTGACCTTGATCGGGCAGCCGCCCGTCGCTCTCCGGTGGAAGTGGTCAGATGGGACCCCTTCGTGGTAGGCCCCGGTACACCGCCTCCTGCATACCTGACGTATGGCAGTGCAGGCCCAGGCCATGCCCACCGGCAGGGGGGGGGGGGCTGGTCAGGTCGGTCGCTCAGGGTTCTCCCCTCGTTCGCCGCAGAGTCCGCCTCCTCGTTCCCCCGGACTCCGGCATGGCCCGGGACCCACACCAGTTGGATGTCCCCTCCCCGCCGGCAGATTTCCGCCAACTGGTCTCTGATGGCAGTCATGGTGACCGGCTGTGGTCTCCACGGCGCGTCCTGCAGCTTCGTGAGCAGCGACAGGGAGTCGGAACAGATGCGGAAGCGCCTGCCGTGCGCCGGGGCGTCCGAGATGTCGTCCAGCGCTTCCTTTAGTGCCAGCATCTCGGTACGGTACGAGCTGGTGAGCTGTCCCGCCGGCACCGCCCACGCTCGGTCACCTCTGCCCGCATTCTCTGATCGGATGATGCCGCACACACACCTCCCGAATCCGCCGGCCGCAGAGCCGTTCGTGTAGTATGTCGACTGAGCAGGAGGCAGGTCGGAGATGGCGCCCTCGAATGCCCTCTCTCCTCGCCTCGGCTCTATCTCTCTTCCTCGTTGGGCCCGCCGTTGTGGTGATGATGTGGACAGATCCTTTGTTGTCACTTTTCCACGGGGGTTGGTGAGCGACCGCCTGGTTCTTCCTGAGCTGTCTCTCCAGGCCAGCCTCCTCGGCGATCGCCGTCGCCCTGGATGTTGTGCTTGATACCCTCCTTCACCATTTTCCTGAATTCTCTTGTCATTTTCCGCTCACGCGTGTGTATTCTCCATCCTGTTCAGGGAGATTGTGGACCACCAGGTTAAGTTTCCTGTTTTCCTTGTCTATAAAGCTGTCGATTATGCACGTGACCTCGTTGCAGGGACCCTTAGCCTGAGGCAGCTCATCTATCTTGGAGTAGACTCTTTGCACAACCTCAGCATATCAGCTGTTAGGGCCTCTTGTTCGGAACAGGCCTCTTGATCTTGTATAATCTTTGCTGCCCGCTCCGTATGCAGACGTACTAAGGAGACAAGGTCGGTAACCTGCTTCATCGCGTTCTCTAAAGTGTTAGTCTGTGCAGTAAAAAAAGTAAAGTAACAAGTTACTTTTTTGGAGCAACGGAGTAAAGAGTAACAAAGCTACATTTTCAAGTAACGGTGCCCACCTATGGTTTCATAGAACTAACATTTGACCGCTAAATGGAAGGAAACATCTTCTAGCCTCCAATCCTTTCTCACTCTAATGGCATTGGCAATGTTTTTTTGTTGTTGAAAGTGCAGGCAGACAGGTATGAGTAGATAATACCACAATAAAAGGCAGCCCTCACCTGCTGATTTGATTCCATTCCAACAATGAATTCACAGTCATGCCACTGCCCAGACTCGAACAGGAAGAGACATCTCTCATTCAGAGTCTTCTTTGTAATTTGCCAGTCAGTCATGACTGCCAACTGAGATTTCTGGAAAGAAGACAAGAACTACCATCATGTGGAACAAGGTGCACTCAATAAATACCTCTGACAGGATGAAAGAACCTGCTTGCTTCCAAAACCTGCAGATGATACTGATGCATAAAAATGCATGAAAATGCATGATGATGATGCATGAAAAGTGAATCTCTTAAGCTTGAATACTAAAATAAGGTGACCGGCCCAAGTCAGCGGAGGAAAACAATGGGGTACCTTTTCGCCACAAAAAGATGCCCCCACCCCCCCAAAAAAATGGGGGTACCTTTTTGCCCCCCCCCCCCCCAGTGGGTTTCCCTTAAAATAGGCCCTGAAAGTAAGGACCATAAACTGAAATACACCGATTTTGACCTTTGACCTGACTGTGACCTGACATTTGACCTGACTGTGACCTGACATTTGACCTCACTTTGACATTTTTAGCATGCTTTAGATTTGTCTCATTGAGAGCTTTCGATCGCCACCTTGCGCATCTCCCTGCGACCATTGGTTTGGACCAGGGGGAATTTAACGCCCCCCGCCCCCCAGTCAATGGCGTTCTGCTGAGACCCCAGTCAATGTCAGGTTAAGTGTGTCAGTCTCAGTATTGGGTAACGGTGGGGCTGGCATCACCGTCGCGGCCGGGCAATCAAATAAAGGTTCAAGGTTACTATCACTGTTGTTGGTCTTGAGTCATAGGGAAGCTTTATTACGTCACCAGATAGGAGCGAATCTTAGGCCGCCCCCATTTAATAGCTACGAGCGGTAGGCCGAACCGATCGGAATTAATGAAACTAAACTAACCTAATCTAACCTAACCCCGCCATTAGGTCCAATCGGGTCGACCTACAGCTCGTAGTCATTAAGTCCGATCGGGTCGACCTACAGCTCGTAGCCATTAACCCTATTTGTAACAGGGGGGGGGGGGGGGGCGGATCCCCCCCTCCCTCATGTTTTTCGCAGATATCTCCAGAACGGCTGGGAGCAGGCCCATGAAATTTTGGGACTTTTCATAGAATTGAATACCGCATTTGGAGTCAAAATTTTGAGTTCTTAACCTGAACAGAGGCGGTTCCAGGGCACAGTTTTTGGTGGGTTCGGAGGCGATATTTGGCGATAATACGGAAATGCGATCGTCACGATTTCTTCCTAACTGCCTCAAGTATGAAGGAGTTACATCGGTTTACGGTGATTGCAACAAGTGAAACTTAGTTGATGATAATGAAATATCATAAAAATTGCATGGCAGAGGCGGTTTCAGGGGCTTGAAAAGGGGGGGGGGGTTTCCAGGAAGTATTCAATGCTTGGCGGAAAGCAAATAGAGCAATGTAAGGTGCATTTATAGTTATCAAGATGTAAAGGATAGCTTCTGCTTCTATTATTTGCATAATGTATTACATATAGAGTTTCAGGGGCATGTTCAGGCACATGAAAAGGGGGGTGACTGGCATGTTGATGACGATATGCCAGCAATAACGGTGTAATAGACGGTTAGCTTATAATGATATATGCACATATGAGGCCAGAAAAGGGAATGAAGTCATTTTTTGCAGAGGCGCACTCAGGAATGGAAGAAAGGGGGTCATATTATTGCAAGGAAACTAAGAGGCATGGGCGTCCAATGACATAACATACTGCAGTTTTCAGATGAAACACGCACCACAGGCTACTCTACAAACGATTATAAGATAATAGGCGAGTCCAGGTAGGGTAAAAGGGGGGTAAGCAATGTTAATTAAAGTTGTAAGTGAAATAGTCACTGTTGACTAGTTAGTATCATAATAGCGGATAATATACTTATCAAAAGGTCTTGAGCCGCCCCAGTTTGGATCCTGGATACGCCTATGATGAAGAAAACATGCAAAAAGGAACTATCTACAATCAGTAACATATTTATAGTGCTGGGTAGCAACTTGTCTGTGGTTAATATTTTTTTGCCAATTTTACCCCCCCTTTTTCACTAACCTGGTACCGCCTATGGCAAAAAATATGATTTTTAACTGTTTTGTCTAATGTCACAATCACATACTATTTAATTCATCAAAAAAAACACATAAAAAATGGCTTATTACGCATTTACTTCACCCCCATATTGAGTGACCTGCAAACACCTATGATTTGTGAATTTGCAAACACCACCGTCATATATCAATTTCCAATTCAATCTCTATCGATTTGTATTAGTTGTGTTAAAATCGGTTGATAAGCATGAAAGCTATGTTGGATCAAAAATACCACTAAAATTTGTAGTTTTTGCCCCCCCCCCCTGTTGCCCCCCTATCAAAAATTTAGATTTTTGTATTACTTAGAAATGTAGATCGTGTTGAGGGGAACCAAACACCTTTTCATTTTTGAAAATCGGACGGGTAGATCTCAAGATCTCGGGGGGGGGGGGAATCCGCCCCCTGTTACAAATAGGGGTAGCCAGGAGCCTGTTACAAATAGGGTTAAAGGGAGTGTGCCTACTCACATCGCTTAGTTGGGGTTATTGACACTGGTCTATAGAACACAATTTTCTGAATTGAACCATTAATTCATTTCTCCAGATTCACCCTAGTTGCTGAGATATTCAAAGACTCCAGTAATTTGCTTGGGAGCAAAAAGTTATCGGGTAGACTCCAGAGGGCTTCCGCTACTAGAAGCACTGCAACTATCGATTAAACTGCTAGCATATTGTTAGCGCCGGCCAATAGCAATTCAACAAAACAGCTCGTGCATGTTGATAGCAGCAGCCAAACAGAAACTGGACGGCCATCATGTTTTTCAATGATGGCCGTTTCGATGATTGTTGATGGCCATTTTTTTGAAGAAGATATCAATTTAGAGCTACAAAACTTGCACATAATAAAGTTCACAGTGGCAAGAACGTGCTGTGCAAAACTTGTCTTTCTATCTTGCATGATGTGACCGTAATTGTATTGTGTTATGTGCACCGTTTTACATAACATCACCATAGTGGCGATCGTTTTATAGATATCGAAACAAAAATAAACAAAAAACAATATAAGTGAAAATTAAACTAAAGGGGCTCCAGATGTGAATTTCATCATATACAACAATCAAACCAACAGCTACTTAACGTATTAAAAATATTTTTGACATTCCAAAACAGTAGGCACACTCCCTTTAAGTCTGATCGGGTCTGCCTACAGCTTGTAGCCATTAAGTCCGATCGGGTCCAACTAAGATTCGCTCGTAGCCAGAATCTGGTGACGTCATAAAGCTTCCCCATGACTCCAGACCAACAACGGTGATAGTAACCTTGAATTGATTGTCCGGCCACAACGGTGACGCAAGCCCCACTGTTACCCAGTATTGTATAAATTATGATAGAATGAAAAGATTGAGGTTAGGAGTTAGGAGGTGTCTGGGGTTATGGCAGTTTACCCAATTCAGCACAGGGGCACTTAAAATGCCTCCACAGATTGTGGGGTGATAAAAAACCATGCACTCTACAGTGACATGCCAATCACTTAAATGTCTTTATCCCCAGACCAGAAATACTTAGGACCAAGAGGGAAATTCTATCTATATGTCAATGTTCACGTTTAATAATGGTCAGCATTCACAAGACAAAAATACAAAATGGAATTGAAAGCTTCGCACCAGGAAACAGTAAAGTGGTAAGAAGCTAATTGTCATGCATGCACTTATACGCCCTACTTCTCATCACACTTACAGAAAACACCAATGATCTTTCACAATTAAAATTGTTGATACTGCTATGTCACTACAGTGATCATTAAAATCCACAAAAGTGTATGTAGTAGGGCCTTGCAAAAGACCACAACAAAGCTGCCAGCTAATTTCACAAAAGGCTACGTTCGGTCCTTTCTGTCAAGGCCGTACAACTTTCTGTATTTTGTGTAAGATATCTAGAGAAATATATGATTTGCTGACGCTTTTACCAGAGTCTCTGCAAATGTTGAAAATGAAAAAGAAACTTTGATATCTGCATGAGCAAATTACAACCATTTCACGCTTGATTTGAGATAAATACGTGATTTAAAGCGCGCGCAAAAAGTTGATGGATAATTTCATGTAAGATGACGAACCCTCTAAAGGGTGATTATTTAACAAATTATCCGAATTCTCCCTAACCGGGTGGATGCTGAGCACGCGAGGGGGATGATAATCAGCGATAACTATCGCCGATGGTTATACTCATCCAATGGAAATATCAAAATTCCAAAGGAAAACATTTTCCAGATACCGAACGAATCAGAAATTGTGTGCGAGACTTTTCGTGCGTTCGGCATCCAGATAATATTGGATTATTTTCCGGGATCATGAACATTTTCCAGGGTCACGTTCGGTATCTGAAATATTGAAAATTATCCCCGATAATTTTCCGTCCCGGGCGAGAATCGTGAAAAATGACCAGAGCAGGGGGTGGCATCAGGAGCGGATCCAGGATTTTTTTTTCAGGGCATTTTTTTCCGGAGAACAGGGGCGCATTTTTTCCCCGGGAAATCGGGGCGCCGTTTCTTCAAACATGCATAGGGGCGGATTTAGGATTTTTCCGAAGAGGGTGCAGGCTTTCAATGTTAGTTTCACCCAGTGTGCGAACCATAAAACCGTCAGCTAGGGGGCTTATCGCTTGATGACTCAGCAATGCCTATCGCAAGCACACCTTCGCGCGTGTTGCATGGAAAGATCCGCTAAAAGAACTTCACTGGCAGTCCACTTTTCACTGTCAGTCCACTTATCGTGACTTTCCTACGTCAAGGACCTTATTGTAATCTATATTGTAACCTATATACGACCTTGATTGCAATGAGTATTGACGAAAACCATGATTTATATCAGATAGACCAAAATAACAACCACTCGTTGCCAGAATCCCAGATACCACCCGACCGCGCACGTTCGAAATCGTAACTACTGCGACGAGGCCAAGCGCCGAGTCGCCGCCGGCCAGGTATCCAGTGACGTCACACAAATGTTAATCACCGGGCGATCCGCACATAGGAAAGCCCGGGACGATAGCCTTGCAAAAGACAAGCCCTGCAGCATTCACTATTTTGATTTTATTACTAAACTATTGTTGGTGCCGAATTGATGCATTGTGTGCCTGAAATTGGACATTTTTCGTTAAAGGTTAAGATGGAGGTGGTGACGGAAGCAGAAAATGTTGTATTGAAGCCCAACTCAGAATTATTGGACCCCAACTTTGAAGGGTACAAATTGAATCTGGGTAAAATACCAATTCATAGCAAGCGAATTGAGCAAGGTAAGAGCTTAGCAGGTTTGTATTTGATATATTTCTTAGTAGTTAGTTATAGGGTTAGTTTTATATTTTATGGGTTCATGCCAGCAGCTACAGATGGGCATAAATTCTGATTTTTGTATATATAAATTTAGTCTCAATGTTTTGATAGGATGGATTTCTGAGATCAGGACCTGACTGGAAAAAATACACTCACTACGCTGGACACTTCAGCGGAGCCATTGCAGCGAAGTTTTGGCGCAATGGCCGTTGTGGCAAAATGTATTGGGTGCTACACCGAATGCTCACCTTTAACATATAAATGTGAAGTCAGCGTGTGGAAGGCCTTGCAGCGCCGCATCAGCCTTGGCATCAGGGTGTCACCGTCTTTCAGTGCAAAGCATCAGGAGCAGATCCAGGGGGCAAGGGGCCATGCCCCCCAAAGGTCCTGAAACTATTATTTGCCCCCCCCCCCTCCCCCAAACGGTCGGACGTACAGTTGTAAACATTGCCTTTGCAGCAGTCAAAATACAGCTATCCACATTGAAAAACCTGCAAATATCGTGCCGCTTCGCGGCATGATACAAAATTAGCAATTGCTTATAAAAAAATGGAAAATGGGAAAATGAATTAATTAAGTGTCTGGCAGAGGCTCTCCTTAGCAGTACCTAATTGCTAGCCCCAGGGCCCACTCCCTGCATACAATATTAACTTTCAAGCGGGCTACATGTTTAGCTAGTCTGCCGCGTTCTGAAAAAAGGTGACGGGAATGCGAAGACGCGGACATAGGCTCCCGGAAGCTGCTCCAGCGGTGCCCAACTTGCTGGACTGAAGAGCCTAATAGTGGAACCAGGCCAGGAGCATCTCCCCAAGCCATCTCGCCCCTGCCTCCTCAAGATCCACAGGGACCATTTATGCGCGGAAAAGTTGTTCTGACTTGCTGCTTTTAAACCATTTGTACTGTTACCAGTTGTTTGTTGCGGTTCAGTACATATGCAATGTATACAGTTACATGTCCAGGTATGTTGGGCACGTACAACTTTCGCTTCTAAATTCTGCCGGGCGCCAGGAATTGCTTGATCGGGTGGTGGGGTCAGGGCCTGCACAACAAGCTATGCTTAGAGCGGGCCTGACCTCGGGAATCCATCCATTCAAAAACATTGGGACTAAATTTATTTATAAAAAAAAATATGTACTATTTATTGAGCGCTGACTGCCACCGGTCATCGTGATTTACTACCTGAGGAATATGTATATGAAAAACTACCTTAATTTCAATATTTTTAATCATACTGAGATGTGCAACCAGGAATAGGGGTTACCTGAGCTCCACTCCACTCACGGTCTGGTTCCAATATTAAAATTGCATTTTTCACGACCTAAAATTTACATTTTCACGCCTCTTCGCGGCGTCACATCGGTGGCCATCGTCATAACGAAGCCATCGTCATCGTCTTTGGTTCGTTGTAACGGTGAATTGAATTAGTAGCATTTTAGCTTCTTATCATCTATGTCTACAAGGCCCATATTTCTGAGTTTTATCAGGCAAACTCGTAAAATTTCAATATTTTTCAATGCTTGTCATCATACCGAGATGTGCAACCAGGAATACAGGGTACCTGAGGCTTGGCTCCTCTCACGGTCTGGTTCCAATATTAAAATTTCGTTTTCCACGACCTAAAATTAAAATGTGCACGTCGCTTCGCGGCGTCACATCGGTGGCCATCGTCATGACGAAGCCTTCGGTTCGTTGTAACGGTGAATTGAATGAATAACATTTTAGCTTTTTATCCTCTACAAGGCCCATATTTCTGGGGGTTTATCAGGCAAACCCGTAAAATGTTGTGGCGCTAAATAACATGTACCTACCTACTATAACATGGAAACCACATTAATAATGCTGCAAACGCGCACACATAAAAATGGGGGTACATTTTTTCCCCGTCATATTAGCCGACCCCCACAAAAAAATCGCCCACGCCCCAGCCCGTCCCCCCTCCCCACTCAACAACTTTCCGGAAATACGCCACTGGATTTGCCCCCCCCCCCCTAAAACCCGCGCCCGTCTTTCATGGCAAGGTCCATCCAGTGAGCGCCGTCCCAGAGCACAGAGTACCACTCTGGCTGCTCCACCCCCTCGCACAGAACGGCAGTTGTGAACCCTTTGCTTTGGTACTGGCCGTCGCCGCTGACCCCACCCAGTACCGTTTGTCCACGGCTGGCAGGTGCTCAGCGATGGTGGAGGCCACCGGTTCGCCAGCTCCCCCGACTTTCCGCCTTTTAGGAAATTTTTGGAAATTACTTCTATAAATGGGAACGCACTTTCCAAAAATGGAAGTTTCCGAAAATATACAATTTTACCATAGTGTCTCCGACTGAATTGTGAAGTAAGTGGCGAATCTCCTGGCAGGAGCAGCCCAGTTGTGGACCAGTGGATAGTGGACTCAGTCGTGCGGCCTTGAAGATGGAACCGGAATCTCGGGGGTCTGTGCGCCGAACTTTTGCTAGATGAAATTACGCTGGACGTGCGCCGAAATTTTCGGCGCAATCGCCGAATTACGCTGGACATGTTGGTGAAAGCGTGTATTTTTTCCAGTCGGGGATCAGGACCCACACTAAGCTAAGCTTGTGAGGGTCCTCACGCTGACCCTACCGGCCACCATCTGATTGCGCAATTTCAGTCACTGGCAGAATTAAGACAAAATCGGACAAAATCGGACAAAAGTCTTCTGGACAAAATCGTGGCACGGTTGCTGCAGCAATCAACTTGCTTCCAATTGACATTGGTGCAAGCATCTCCCCTACAATTACAACTAAGGTGGATTCAGTAGTTATTCTGCACCAATCTCATTGTGTAGTCACATTCTGCGATGTATATGTCCACATTGTTTACACATTTGTTTACACATTTGTTGTATTTGTTGTATTTAGGACCTCGAGGTATTCTCTGTTGGACGCATTTCGGCATCCATTGGCACCAATTTTCGTTAAGTTACTACTCCACAACAGTTATTTTTACGACCGGCTCAATTAATAACACCAAGCAGACATAATCTTCCAGCCCTTTGCATCCCTGTCCCATCCAAATGTGAGATTCTTGTCCTGTGCAGGGGTTGGCACGTCTCTCTTCGACACGGTTTCCTTCCTACATTATCCTCTCCACCATCAGGGTAATGAGCAAAGAAACCCAACAGGTGAGTTGAACAGGTGAGTAAGAGGTGGAAGATCAACGTCCCCTAACGACTGGGGATGGTCGGCCCAGCTCACTGGCTTCATCTGACCTTGAATGCTGCTGCTGCCACCGGCTGTAGGCCATCTCCGCCAGGAGCAGATAGCAAGCACCAAAGTGGCTTGAACCCTGACTGAAAAAAATGCTTTCATCAACATGTCCAGTGTAATTTGGCGATTGAGCCATAAATTTTGGTGCACGTCCAGTATAATTTCATCTAGCAAAAGTTTGGCGCACAGAGCCCCGAGATTCCGGTTCAATCCTTCAAGCCTGCACAACTGGGTCCACAACTGGGCTGCTCCTGCCAGGAGCCTCATCACTAACCTCACAATTCAGTCGGGGAAACTATGGTTAAATTTTATATTTTCGGAAACTTCCATTTTTGGAAAGTGCATTCTCATTTATAGAAGTAATTTCCAAAAAATTCCTAAAAGGCGGAAAATCGGTGGAGCTGGCGAAACAGGTGGCCTCCGCCAGGGTATATTGCCTTCACCATCGCTGAGCACCTGCCAGCCGTGGACAAACGAGCGACCGCCGTTCTGTGCGAGGGGGTGGAGCAGCCAGAGTGGTACTCTGTGCTCTGGGACGGCGCTCACTGGATGGACCTTGCCATGAAAAATGCACTGAAAGACGGTGACACCCTGATGGCGAGGCTGACATGGTGTTGTGCGGCCTTCCCACGCTGACTTCACATTTATATGTGTTAACAGGTGTTGTGCATGCGGTGTTGTGCACCCCTTGTTACACTGCCTACAGCTGGTATACGGAAGTGTGACGCCTGTCCTACCAATACCCTTGAACCTACCTTGCCAGGGTGGGTCAGATTGTAAGTCCAGTGTTCTCCTGACTGATCTACATGGGCAGACAAACCCTCATACCTTTGTATAACCTCATCCTGAGGTTTGTGTGTGTGCTGATTCCTATTCTGATACACATCAGTGGTGCAAAAGGTTCATCAGGGTACAATTATTGTTATCTAGGCCCAAACTCCATGCAGTTTAGGCCCAAATCTAGGCCCAAACTCTCCTACAGCAGCACATGATGACCAGTAATATCATTACAAATATGGTATTTTGATGTGTCGATCAATTATCATTAAGGTCATTCATAGTAAACGACTGTATCATGGACCACAGGTGGAGTTTCCTGCTCAAATGGTGGGGAAACTGCCCCACCAACTTTGTGTTTTGCCTCACCAACTTTTGTCAGATTTGAAGGTTTCCAGACGTTAAAATAGTCATTTTCGCCTCAACCATGTCAAACAGCCAGCCAATATGACATTTTGCCCCACCAACTTTTTTTGAAAAGCTCAACCGATATCATGTACATATCAAACCAAATGTTGCATGATCATGTGCTGTGCATCACACAACATGGTACCTATGTCAAAATATATTAATTATTCAATGATGCTTGTATCCATCTTTAGTATTGAATGACTATTTGGTTGTTCAGGTGTGCTCCAGGCTCCAGAGTCAGACAGCAGCTATTCTTACCAGCAAGTGAGGCTGCATGCTCTTCACAATCATCTGTGGCAAGACCCATGGTCTGCAGGACTCAACTACTACTTCTCCTCTGGCGCTCTGCATGCTGCAGGGCTTGATGAGGTAAAATGAATGGAAGTGGAGTCAAGTTAGGTACATCATGTAACTGTACTTGGACAAGTCTCATTAATTGGCCATGGTATTCACATACAAATATAATTCCTGGACGTGACTAGCTTGCTTATCTTAATGAGTGTTTTTTGCTCATTTTTACAAATCCATCCAGCATGTTTTGCTTGGGTGAATTTCCAAGACTGGGATCCATGCTAAGCAGAGCTTGTTGTTGCTAAGCAGGCATGCCAAACACAAATATATCCATGCTAAGCTGGCCCCACCATCTGATCTCACTATTCCAGGTCATTAAAGGAAATAGTTCACCTTGAAATTTTTTCCAAACACGATTAGATTATATTTTGAAATACAGTTCATTTTTATATTGTCAAAAATGGCCATACATCGCGCCGATTCAGGACAGAAGGTTGTAAATTATTAATGTTATCAAAACTATATTCATACTCTCTTGAGTCAGAGTCCTGACGTCACGCGAATGAGAACAAAATGGTTCAGCCAATCAGATTTGAAAGTAGTCGCGCAAGGATAGACTCCCATTAGAGAAGTACCAACCGGCGGCCGGCGGTTCTCTTGCTAGCACCAGCTGCAAGCTGATTGGCTGATTGTATAGCCTCTGCCCAGGCACCGTCAGCACCGCATTCTTTCGTCAGCACCGCATTCCTTCGCCAAAAAAAATCAGCTGGAGAGTCTTTTCAGTCAAGAAAACTTGCAGCTAGGGGTTTTCCAACACGGGTTACAAAACTGCTATCTCAGTTCAAAACCCATGTTGAAGGTGAACGATTTCCTTTAACATGACCAGGTCAGTGACTGCACTGGGGGCATTAGTCTTATGCCCCAGCAGTGTCATGTGGAACTATCGGGTGATACTTCAGTGAGACTGGGACAATGTACAGCTGGCATGACATTCTGTGTGATGTCACCAAGTGCTGGTAACCTCATATGACAGCCTATATGTTGTCACTGCGTGCCTGCAGTCTCCCAGCGCGGCGTCCCGTCTGCGGGACACCGCAGTGTTGCAGCTGCCGGCCAGTGGCGACTCCACCAGCCCGCCAGCCCACCCGGCCAGTGGCGACTCCACCAGCCCGCCAGCCCACCCGTCGCTCAGTCTGGCCTCGGACCGGCTGGCGCTGCTGTCCGACGGACGGGGAGCACTGCACGTGGCCGACACCGGCGACCGTCGGCAGCATCAGCCCTGGCAGGTAGGTACCTACCCGGCCTGGCCCGTACACCCCGGGTCCACACTGCCACGTTCCTGCACACAGGGCCCACAGGGTTCGTGTCCCCACACACTGGGCCCCCCAAATAGTCTCTGTGCCCTCGGTGTACGTTAGGGAACGATGGCCGGCAAGTCCCTGATGGCATGAACGCATAGTTTGTCTGGGTTATTAGCGGATGTCCACGGAAAATGAATTGTCATATGGTACACAAATATTGATTCTTCAATACCTTGCACTTATTTGCTATGACAGTTTAATATAGGACTGGCAAAAAGTAAATTATTACCAAATCATTTGGATTCCTGGGCGATCATGAGTGGAATATTTTATAAATTTTTACGTTTTCGTCTGACAGAACTGTTCGCCTGATTACCTACCTACCTTTACATTGCCTTTGCCTTTCGACATACCGTTCGAAAGCTTGTCAAAAATCATTTTGAAACTATTTCAATCATGTTTTGGCTTAGGTCAATATTGAGGTCACCAGAGGTCATCAAAGGTCAGATTTTCCAGTTTTAGGATTTCGATTCGAAAACCTCCCAAATATCTCGGGAACTATGACATTCAGGAACAAACGGAAAAAAGCAATAGCGGCCTCGGCCTCTTGAAGAATCTCGGCCTCTTGAAGGCCTCTTGAAGAATTAAATCGCTGAGGTATCCTCACATTTTAGATCAGGTCAACAGTTTAGGCTCCAGAGGTCATCAAAGGTCAAAGAGGCTATTTTTGGCAAAACTATTTTGCAGAAATAACTTTTTACCTAATAAAGATAAGACAATAATTTTAACGCCATCGTGTGCATCGTGCTCGGTCCGTAACGACTGGTATTGCCAGCCTATGTTAATGCGTAGTCTCTTCCTCATTGTTTGTCAGTGTGGTTTATCTTGTTCGATGGGTTTCATATGACAACGCCGTCAGAGCTACCGAAATCACTTACTTACTCTTGTTGAAATATGTTAGCTCATGTCAGGTCAGACATGGGGACGAAGCCGGGTTCGGCTTCGACTTCGGCTTCACGAAGCCACACTTATCTTACATTTGATTCGGCTTTGGATTCGGCGGCATGTGTTCAAAAATGTCGTATCCGGCTTCGACTTCGTGGCATTTTGAACAGCTCATTTCCGTGCAGGCTTCGGCTGCGTGTCGTTTCTAAAGGTTTGCTTTGTTGTTGGCTTTTGCTTCATCTTTTTTTTGTTGTCAGTAATGTTCAATTTTGACTTCGGTTTTGTGCCATTTTTACCCCGTGGCCTCGCCGTTGGCTGAACAATAGCTTCACATTAATCGCGCTTTCCCGTGCATCAACAGTAACACTAACAATAACAAGTACTGTGCTTTACACCAGCTAATCACTAGAATAGACCTCGGCTACGTGAATTTAAACCCGTCTTTCGATACGGCAACAGACATTTTGGACGATCGTCCTCGGCTTCGGCTTCGTGTTTCACAAGTATTATTCGGCTTTGGCTTCGAACAAACAAACGAAAACAAAATGAAATGCCGAAATTTGTATTTGGCTTCGAATTTTTACATTTCGAAGTCAACGGCTTCGACTTCGACTTCGTTGTTCAACACTTCTTAGTCACAAATGTTGGCTTCGGCTTCGCGTTGCAGAGTTTCACAAATATGTTCACGTCGGCTTCGAATTCGCGCTTGTGTCAGCCACGTGACTCTGCCCTTGGTCTCGAAGCCAGGTCCCTGCCCCCCCCCCCCCCAAGTCTGTGTTAGATATTTTTTCGTTTTCTCCTTCTTTCTCGTGTTGTTTCTAAACAGTCACTAAAGTAAACACTAACCAGTCACAGAATTGCACTCATTATCATCCACATATTGACTGGTTGGTTCCAGTGTCGTTCTGTGTATAACGGCACTGTGGATCATTGACCTCCTGTGTCAGCGAACTCCAGTTCAGCACCACGCCTCTGTTTCAGCTCCAGTTCAGCGTCACACCTCTGTTTCAGCTCCAGTTCAGCTTCACACCTCTGTTTCAGCTCCAGTTCAGCGTCACACCTCTGTTTCAACTCCAGTTCAGCGTCACACCTCTGTTTTCACTCCAGTTCAGCGTCACACCTCTGTTTCAGCTCCAGTTCAGCTTCACCTCTCTGTTTCAGATCCAGTTCAGCGTCAAGTCTGTTTCAGCTCCAGTTCAGCATCACGCCTCTGTTTCAGCTCCAGTTCAGCTTCACCCCTCTGTTTCAGCTCCAGTTCAGTGTCACGCCTCTGTTTCAGCTCCAGTTCAGCCTCACCCCTCTGTTTCAGCTCCAGTTCAGCGTTACACCTCTGTTTCAGCTCCAATTCAGCACCACCCCTCTGTTTCAGCTCCAGTTCAGCTTCACCCATCTGTTTCAGCTCCAGTTCAGTGTCACGCCTCTGTTTCAGCTCCAGTTCAGCCTCACCCCTCTGTTTGAGCTCCAGTTCAGCTTCACCCATCTGTTTCAGCTCCAGTTCAGCGTCACGCCTCTGTTTCAGCTCCAGTTCAGCTTCACCCCTCTGTTTCAACTCCAGTTCAGCACCACCCCTCTGTTTCAGCTCCAGTTCAGCACCACCCCTCTGTTTCAGCTCCAGTTCAGCTTCATCCCTCTGTTTCAGCTCCAGTTCAGCACCACGCCTCTGTTTCAGCTCCAGTTCAGCGTCACGCCTCTGTTTCAGCTCCAGTTCAGCACCACACCTCTGTTTCAGCTCCAGTTCAGCGTTACACCTCTGTTTCAGCTCCAGTTCAGCTTCACCCTTCTGTTTCAGCTTCAGTTCAGCTTCACCCCTCTGTTTCAACTCCAGTTCAGCACCACCCCCTGTTTCAGCTCCAGTTCAGCACCACCCTCTGTTTCAGCTCCAGTTCAGCTTCACCCCTCTGTTTCAGCTTCAGTTCAGCACCACGCCTCTGTTTCAACTCCAGTTCAGCACCACCCCTCTGTTTCAGCTCCAGTTCAGCACCACGCCTCTGTTTCAGCTCCAGTTCAGCTTCACCCCTCTGTTTCAGCTCCAGTTCAGCTTCACCCCTCTGTTTCAGCTTCAGTTCAGCACCACGCCTCTGTTTCAACTCCAGTTCAGCACCACCCCTCTGTTTCAGCTCCAGTTCAGCACCACCCCTCTGTTTCAGCTCCAGTTCAGCTTCACACCGCTGGACGGGTGCGGGTTCGTGCTGGCCCACTCTGTGCTGGACCCATCCGGCCGGCTGCAGGTGCTGGCGGAGCACGTGGCTGAGAAGGAGACCGTGCCAGAGTGGAGGCCAGACGCCAAGGATGTGACATTTGTCAACCTGCTCACCTGGCTCACTCTGGTGCCGGGTGAGTTATATTATGTCCCGGCCCAGTCAATGTGGCCGGGCCGGTCGGGCTCAGACAGAGTGCGACGAGGCAATATTTGTGGATTTTGCATTGCCCAGTGCATACTTATTACTAATTTTTCCACGTGCTTTTCCAGTGAAGGTTTGGTTCTGTGAAAGTTTCCGCTAGATGGAGAATGTAATTCCAGTGGTAAATCACTACTGATGTAGATACTCGAAAGTCGAATCCACAAATGCAATGATTTATTTTGAGTGTACCGTCTTTTAACATTTAAGTGATGTGCTCCGATACCAGTGAGTTAACCCGCGCACTGCAGGGGGTTTGCGCCGAACACGAACTGCAGGGGGGGGGGGGGGAGGGAGGGGAGGGGTTGATTTCCGCCCCCCCCGTGTTGGATTTTTAATTTCATGACCTGGTCCCGGAGAATAAAAATCCATAAGTGGAGAGTAAAATTGTATTGGCAGGCAAGCTAAGTTATTCGTTTTTGTTTTAATTATTTTACTTGGAAAGTAAAAAAATCCTGATTTGTAATAGATATTAAATCCTTGTGAGGAAAATTGAATTATATTTTAACTACAATGTCGGTAAGATCAGGCGAGAAGAGAGCAAATTTCCTGAACAAATATGAAGAGAGCAAAATTCCTTGGACCCCAAAAGTCCAGAAAATGGGCCAAATTCCAAGGTTGCCCCCCCCCCCCCGTGAGATCTCGAAAACTACGCTACGTAGTGACAAGCGGGAAACGGAATTTTATAGCTTGATAGAAGTTCTATCGAAAGTATATCAGTATTTTTTAGGTCAGGTTAAAATTGAGGTCACCAGAGGTCATCAAAATTCAAATTTTGATGACCTCTGGTGATCAAAACGGACAAGATAACGGATAACTGTTTACTCCATTGTGTGTATCTCGTCAAGGCGCTTTGAAAGATATGCATGGTGCCCTTGTTAAGTCAACTTAAAAATTTGACCTCAGGTCAAGGTCAAGTGGTGACCCAAGTAGGGCATGTTGCATATGGGAAGACGTGTCTCAACGAGATAAACACATTGCTGTCTTATTTACTTCTCTATCTTTATTATGTCGGGAGTTATTGACAGTGATGGTGACCTCGCATGACCTCGCATGACCCCATAGGGGTCACTGAACAAAACTTACACTTGGATCATCAAGAATATCTTATAATAACATGATCCATGAGTAATTGTACTAATATGCATATCATTGAAATAGGAAGCATTTGTATATTTCCCCATTGACTTATTATGGGGAGGTTACGAAATTGACCTAACCTTAGGTCACCGATATCAAAATTCAGAGATATACGAATTGTACGTACTTATGCCCTCATCACATCCTGTAAGTTTCAAACTGATCGGTGAGCAACTCTGGCTTTGGCACAACTGCAAAAAAATGGAGGTTGGGTCACTTGACCTGGTCTGGTGACCTGACCTCAGATGACCCGAGGTTATTTTGTTTCTTCAAAGTGTGCGCAATTGATGTCCTAACAGGTGTGCCAAAACCCGGCGACGTTGCGCGCCGCCGTTTTTTCGCTATCTCTGAAAAACCTTAGGGGGGGGGGGGGGGGATCAACCCCCCTGCAGTGCGCGGGTTAAAGGACATGTGTTCGAATCATTGTCGGTTGTGCTTGAGTTAGTTATTTGCTGTGCTTGAGTCATTGTGTTGCTGTGTTGAAGTGGGTGATTCGTCTGTATTTGAGTCAGCCTGCTGTGTGCTGTACATTGTGACATTACCCCTCCTCCTCCCCCAGACGAGGCGGCCGGGGCCGGCTGGCGACTGGACCGGCTCCGTCAGGCCGCCACATCGGGCACTGTGCACTACACCTGTCTGGAGCCGAGCGGGGCAGCGCTCTGCGTGGCCGCTGAGAGGCCAGTCATCCTCATACGCGACTCTGAGCGGCCGCCGCCCGCCACCGCCACCGCCACCGCCACCGCCACCGCCACCGCCACCGCCACCGCCACCGCCACCGCCGCCGCCGGCGAACCTCAGACAGAGAAGCCAGGTGAGGTCACGCTACTATTACGTCAAAATGGATGACAGATGCTGTTTCAGAAACAGTCCGGTAGGTTTCAGACTGTGATATACTATTCGACCTTGTGTTTTGGGTAGTAGCACGTCTATTCATTGAGAGATCACGATATGTCCAGCGCCTACTATCACGATCAGTACTATATCCGTGCTCAACACGGTATCAATTTCGCTCAGGAATCTAGTCTCCCAGTTTCATCCTGCCGGCGTGGGAACCACGCAGATCTCTCAGCTGTCTCTGACACTTTGTCTGTCCCGATGTGGCACGATTTCGCGGTGTCTGACTATGAATCTTCCCGCCCCGCTCCGGCAGAGCCGCTGTACCGCTGGAGTCAGACCTCTGATGACGTCACGGTACAGCTGACGTCCCCGGTCTCCGCGGACGGTCTGCGTGTGGTGCTGGAGCCGCACCAGCTGACGGTGGCCGCCGGAGCGGAGTCGCTACTGCAAGGGACGCTGCCGGCCGCCATACGGCGAGATGAGAGTACCTGGACTGTGGACGATGGAAGGTTAGAGGATGGGAGGGAAGGACGGAGCACCTGGACAGTGGATGATGGAAGGTTAGGGGATGGGAGGGAGGGACGGAATACCTGGACTGTGGACGATGGAAGGTTAGAGGATGGGAGGGAGGGACGGAATACCTGGACTGTCATGGAGGATGGAAGGTTAGAGGACGGGAGGGAGGGACGGAATACCTGGACTATGGACGATGGAAGGTTAGAGGACGGGAGGGAGGGACGGAGTACCTGGACTGTCATGCAGGATGGAAGGTTAGAGGATGGGAGGGAAGGACGGAGTACCTGGACAGTGAATGATGGAAGGTTAGAGGACGGGAGGGAGGGAGGGACGGAGCACCTTTACTGTGGACGATGACAGGTTAGAGGATGGGAGGGAGGGACGGAGTACCTGGACAGTGGAGGATGGAAGGTTAGAGGACGGCAGGGAGGGACGGAGTACCTGGACTGTGGACGATGGAAGGTTAGAGGATGGGAGGGAGGGACGGAGTACCTGGACTGTGGAGGATGGAAGGTTAGAGGATGGGAGGGAGGGACGGAGTACCTGGACTGTCATGGAGGATGGAATGTTAGAGGATGGGAGGGAAGGACGGAGTACCTGGACAGTGAATGATGGAAGGTTAGAGGACGGGAGGGAGGGAGGGACGGAGCACCTTTACTGTGGACGATGACAGGTTAGAGGATGGGAGGGAGGGACGGAGTACCTGGACTGTGGATGATGGGAGGTTAGAGGATGGGAGGGAGGGACGGAGTACCTGGACTGTGGAGGATGGAAGGTTAGAGGATGGGAGGGAGGGACGGAGTACCTGGACTGTGGATGATGGAAGGTTAGAGGATGGGAGGGAGGGACGGAGTACCTGGACTGTCATGGAGGATGGAAGGTTAGAGGATGGGAGGGAAGGACGGAGTACCTGGACAGTGAATGATGGAAGGTTAGAGGACGGGAGGGAGGGAGGGAGGGACGGAGTACCTGGACTGTGTACGATGGAAGGTTAGAGGATGGGAGGGAGGGACGGAGTACCTGGACTGTGGATGATGGAAGGTTAGAGGATGGGAGGGAGGGACGGAGTACCTGGACAGTGGATGATGGAAGGTTAGAGGACGGGAGGGAGGGACGGAGTACCTGGACTGTGGACGATGGAAGGTTAGAGGATGGGAGGGAGGGACGGAGTACCTGGACTGTCGTGGACGATGGAAGGTTAGAGGATGGGAGGGAGGGACAGAGTACCTGGACAGTGGATAATGGAAGGTTAGAGGATGGGAGGGAGGGACGGAGTACCTGGACAGTGGATGATGGAAGGTTAGAGGATGGGAGGGAGGGACGGAGTACCTGGACTGTGGACGATGGAAGGTTAGATGATGGGAGGGAGGGACGGAGTACCTGGACTGTGGATAATGGAAGGTTAGAGGATGGGAGGGAGGGACGGAGTACCTGGACTGTCATGGACGATGGAAGGTTAGAGGACGGGAGGGAGGGACGGAGCACCTGGACAGTGGATGATGGAAGGTTAGAGGATGGGAGGGAGGGACGGAGTACCTGGACTGTGGACGATGGAAGGTTAGAGGATTTGAGGGAGGGACGGAGTACCTGGACTGTCATGGAGGATGGAAGGTTAGAGGACGGGAGGGAGGGACGGGGCACCTGGACTGTCATGGAGGATGGAAGGTTAGAGGACGGGAGGGAGGGACGGAATACCTGGACTGTGGATGATGGGAGGTTAGAGGATGGGAGGGAGGGACGGAGTACCTGGACTGTGGATGATGGAAGGTTAGAGGACGGGAGGGAGGGAGGGACGGAGTACCTGGACTGTGTACGATGGAAGGTTAGAGGATGGGAGGGAGGGACGGAGTACCTGGACTGTGGAGGATGGAAGGTTAGAGGATGGGAGGGAGGGACGGAGTACCTGGACTGTGGATGATGGAAGGTTAGAGGACGACAGGGAGGGACGGAGTACCTGGACTGTGGATGATTGAAGGTTAGAGGATGGGAGGGAGGGACGGAGTACCTGGGCTGTGGACGATGGAAGGTTAGAGGACGGCAGGGAGGGACGGAGTACCTGGACTGTGGATGATTGAAGGTTAGAGGATGGGAGGGAGGGACGGAGTACCTGGACTGTGGACGATGGAAGGTTAGAGAGTGGCAGTGAGGGACGGAGCACCTTTACTGTGGACGATGGAAGGTTAGAGGATGGGAGGGAGGGACGGAGTACCTGGACTGTGGATGATGGAAGGTTAGAGGATGGGAGGGAGGGACGGAGTACCTGGACAGTGGAGGATGGAAGGTTAGAGGACGGCAGGGAGGGACGGAGTACCTGGACTGTGGACGATGGAAGGTTAGAGGATGGGAGGGAGGGACGGAGTACCTGGACTGTGGAGGATGGAAGGTTAGAGGATGGGAGGGAGGGACGGAGTACCTGGACTGTCATGGAGGATGGAAGGTTAGAGGATGGGAGGGAAGGACGGAGTACCTGGACAGTGAATGATGGAAGGTTAGAGGACAGGAGGGAGGGAGGGACGGAGCACCTTTACTGTGGACGATGACAGGTTAGAGGATGGGAGGGAGGGACGGAGTACCTGGACTGTGGATGATGGGAGGTTAGAGGATGGGAGGGAGGGACGGAGTACCTGGACTGTGGAGGATGGAAGGTTAGAGGATGGGAGGGAGGGACGGAGTACCTGGACTGTGGATGATGGAAGGTTAGAGGATGGGAGGGAGGGACGGAGTACCTGGACTGTCATGGAGGATGGAAGGTTAGAGGATGGGAGGGAAGGACGGAGTACCTGGACAGTGAATGATGGAAGGTTAGAGGACGGGAGGGAGGGAGGGAGGGACGGAGTACCTGGACTGTGTACGATGGAAGGTTAGAGGATGGGAGGGAGGGACGGAGTACCTGGACTGTGGAGGATGGAAGGTTAGAGGATGGGAGGGAGGGACGGAGTACCTGGACTGTGGATGATGGAAGGTTAGAGGACGGCAGGGAGGGACGGAGTACCTGGACTGTGGATGATTGAAGGTTAGAGGATGGGAGGGAGGGACGGAGTACCTGGACTGTGGATGATGGAAGGTTAGAGGATGGGAGGGAGGGACGGAGTACCTGGACAGTGGATGATGGAAGGTTAGAGGACGGGAGGGAGGGACGGAGTACCTGGACTGTGGACGATGGAAGGTTAGAGGATGGGAGGGAGGGACGGAGTACCTGGACTGTCGTGGACGATGGAAGGTTAGAGGATGGGAGGGAGGGACAGAGTACCTGGACAGTGGATAATGGAAGGTTAGAGGATGGGAGGGAGGGACGGAGTACCTGGACAGTGGATGATGGAAGGTTAGAGGATGGGAGGGAGGGACGGAGTACCTGGACTGTGGACGATGGAAGGTTAGAGGATGGGAGGGAGGGACGGAGTACCTGGACTGTGGATAATGGAAGGTTAGAGGATGGGAGGGAGGGACGGAGTACCTGGACTGTCATGGACGATGGAAGGTTAGAGGACGGGAGGGAGGGACGGAGCACCTGGACAGTGGATGATGGAAGGTTAGAGGATGGGAGGGAGGGACGGAGTACCTGGATTGTGGACGATGGAAGGTTAGAGGATTTGAGGGAGGGACGGAGTACCTGGACTGTCATGGAGGATGGAAGGTTAGAGGACGGGAGGGAGGGACGGGGCACCTGGACTGTCATGGAGGATGGAAGGTTAGAGGACGGGAGGGAGGGACGGAATACCTGGACTGTGGATGATGGGAGGTTAGAGGATGGGAGGGAGGGACGGAGTACCTGGACTGTGGATGATGGAAGGTTGGAGGATGGGAGGGAGGGACGGAGTACCTGGACTGTGTATGGTGGAAGGTTAGAGGACGGGAGGGAGGGACGGAGCACCTGGGCTGTGGATGATGGAAGGTTAGAGGATGGGAGGGAGGGAAGGAGTACCTGGACAGTGGATGATGGAAGGGTAGAGGATGGGAGGGAGGGACGGAGTACCTGGACTGTGGACGATGGAAGGTTATAGGATGGGAGGGAGGGACGGAGTACCTGGACTGTGGATGATGGAAGGTTAGAGGATGGGAGGGAGGGACGGAGTACCTGGACTGTGTACGATGGAAGGTTAGAGGATGGGAGGGAGGGACGGAGTACCTGGACTGTGGATGATGGAAGGTTAGAGGATGGGAGGGAGGGACGGAGTACCTGGACTTTGGATGGTGGAAGGTTAGAGGATGGGAGGGAGGGACGGAGTACCTGGACTGTGGATGATTGAAGGTTAGAGGATGGGAGGGAGGGACGGAGTACCTGGACTGTGGATGGTGGAAGGTTAGAGGATGGGAGGGAGGGACGGAGTACCTGGACTGTGTACGATGGAAGGTTAGAGGATGGGAGGGAGGGACGGAGCACCTGGACTGTGGATGATGGAAGGTTAGAGGATGAGAGGGAGGGACGGAGTACCTGGACTGTGGATGGTGGAAGGTTAGAGGATGGTAGGGAGGGACGGAGTACCTGGACTGTGTACGATGGAAGGTTAAAGGATGGGAGGGGGGACGGAGTACCTGGACTGTGGATGATGGAAGGTTAGAGGATGGGAGGGAGGGACGGAGTACCTGGACAGTGGATAATGGAAGGTTAGAGGATGGGAGGGAGGGACGGAGTACCTGGACTGTGGACGATGGAAGGTTAGAGGATGGGAGGGAGGGACGGAGTACCTGGACTGTGGATGATGGAAGGTTAGAGGTTAGGTCCGCAAAGCGACCTCGGGGGACTCATCTCGCGCATGGAAGCTTCTCTTGCATCACTTGACAGTTGGTTCTGTGCAAATGCGCTTAAAGTCAACACCACCAAAACTCAGTTTATGGTATTCGGCAGCCGTCAAAATTTACGAAACATGCCCGCTTTTACAGTATCATTCCGTGACTCCGAGTTGAAACCATGCGCGCAGGTGGGGAACCTTGGTGTCGTCTTTGACAGCTCCCTGTCCTGGGACGCCCACGTGTCTGACCTCAGCCGCCGCTGCATGGGCCTACTAATCGGCCTCTCCCACATCCGCCACTATATTCCCGACGGTGTCATCAAAACACTTGTGATGGCACTCGTCATGTCACGCATTCAGTACTGCCTCACAGTCTATGGCAATGGTACCAAAAAGAACCTCCAACGGATCCAAAAAAATTCTAAACTTCGCCGCTAGGGTCATTTTCGGCCGCCGCAAGTTCGACCATGTTTCCGACCTGCGCGACCAACTCGGCTGGATGACACCAAAAACTATGACAGATTATCAGACTGTAGCCACAGCCCAAAAGGCCATCCAGCGGGGAGAACCCGAGGCACTAGCGTCTCTGTTTACCCTAAACTCTGACACTAGACCTAGATCCACTCGCCAGGACAACCTATTTCACCTCCCACGACCCCGACTCGAAACTGGCAAGCGTCGTTTTGGCTATCGTGCCGCGGCGCTTCTAAACACGCTTCCCAGAGAGCTGGCGCTGCTACCTCCCGCCAGATTTGCCCGTGCCGCAAAAGCGCGACTCAGTCGACGGTCGACAGTCGACTCGGGTGCGTGTAAATAAATCACCGAGTGTGATAAATCACCGAGTGTGATAAATCACCGAGTGTATATACGTATCACTGAGTGCGGCATGAATTGTGTGTTTGTGAGAAATTGTATGTGTGCCGTGTGGTTTGTGTGAATAGCTAACTTGTTCCCGCATGTCGCGTACCTGGCCCAGACTCTGAGCGGTAATCGCCACGCCGTGTGTGGATTGCTCAAGAATGTAAATACATACATACATACATAAATAGAGGACGGCAGGGAGGGACGGAGTACCTGGACAGTGGATGATGGAAGGTTAGAGGATGGGAGGGAGGGACGGAGCGTCTGGACTGTGGACGATGGAAGGTTAGAGGATGGGAGGGAGGGACGGAGTACCTGGACTGTGGATGGTGGAAGGTTAGAGGATGGGAGGGAGGGACGGAGCACCTGGAATGTGGACGATGGAAGGTTAGAGGATGGGAGGGAGGGACGGAGTACCTGGACTGTAGATGGTGGAATGTTAGAGGACGGGAGGAGTGTGTGTTATGGGTTAGTTGGACATCTGCGAAACGATGTATTTGTATGTGTTAGTGAAGCAGAATGATGTTGAGTTGGTTGGCAGTGCTGGTTTGAATAATCCTATCTGGTCTGGTATATTTGTTTGCAAAGGTTTGTGACCAACGCTTTGTCTTTAATTAACTATCGCCAAGGTCAAACCCATCTCACGAAACAGTCCATTGTCTTGCGGTTGTGTTTTCGGATTTCCGCCCTTTTCTGCCATAACGACCAGTCTCAGATCACGCCTTATCAATTTATCTGCCGCTGTGTCTTACCAGAACTTAGCAAACGGCGAAAACTTGCTAGATTTTTAATCAAGTTTTCGTCGATATTTTCCCCTGCGCCTATGAGATCGGTGTGTATCTGTCTCCGTGTATTAGACTGGAGCTGGTTCTGGTTATGCCTGTCTGACTGTCGTGTGTATCTGTCTCTCCGTGTGTTAGACTGGAGCTGGTTCTGGTTATGCCTGTCTGACAGTCGTGTGTATCTGTCTCTCCGTGTGTTAGACTGGAGCTGGTTCCGGTGATGCCTGTGACTGTCGTGTGTATCTGTCTCTCCGTGTGTTAGACTGGAGCTGGTTCTGGTTATGCCTATGAGATCGCTGTGTATCTGTCTCTCCGTGTGTTAGACTGGAGCTGGTTCTGGCGAAGGTGGAGCGGGGTCAGATGTGGTCGGAGCTGCTGACGGGGGACAGCCGCGGCCAGCAGACCACCGACCCTGAGCTGCTGTCCGCCGCCGGCACCGCCGCCGCCGACATTGTGCAGGGCAAGGTACACAGCGGTAGTGAAGGTTCGGCAGGCTGGAAATATTCCGGTTTAATGAGAGACGAGCGCGGATTGTGTCTCGTGTGAAGAGTTTGTGGTGTACGGATGAGGTAGAAGCAATCCCTATAGAACTGGAGCACAAATATTTTGAATCGAAACACAAGCCTGCAGCATAGGATTGCAAATATTCACAATAAGAGCGCAAACTTTCAGAATATGAGCGCGAACCGTCGGAATATTAGCGCAAACCGTGAGAATCAGAGCGCAAGCCGTCAACAACAACAAAAAAACAGCACAAACCGTCAGAAAAACAGCACAAATCTTTAGAAAAGAGCCCAAACCTTCAGAACAGGAGAACACATCGCTGACCAGTGTATCGGCCGTGTCCGCAGGAGCCGGAGTCTGAGAAGCCTGGAATGGTGGTCGGAATCGAGCTGGAAGATTGTGACGACCTCCCCGAGCACAGTTCGTCGCTGCGTCGGATAGATGGCGACACCCACACCGTGACACACGAGGTGAGTCGCTGCGTCGGATAGATGGCGACACCCACACCGTGACACACGAGGTTAGTCGCTGCGTCGGATAGATGGCGACACCCACACCGTGACACACGAGGTCAGTCGCTGCGTCGGATAGATGGCGACACCCACACCGTGACACACGAGGTTAGTCGCTGCGTCGGATAGATGGCGACACCCACACCGTGACACACGAGGTCAGTCGCTGCGTCGGATAGATGGCGACACCCACACCGTGACACACGAGGTTAGTCGCTGCGTCGGATAGATGGCGACACCCACACCGTGACACACGAGGTCAGAGAGCAGTCTGCTGTACTGTGTATTGCTGACTGTGGTGCCGATACCCCATTCTAGGCGCCATGTGATTTTCGCGATAAATACGACTATTGCGATGGACTCCGTAGGTGTTTTTGTGACTGACTTGGTAACTGAGCTGCTTTTCTGATAGGTCAGTCTCATTAATCACCATTATTTGGTGAATGACTGCCTGCCTGGACATGGAAAAGGAACTGACTGACTTTTGTGACTCGCACGGTAGGTCATCAGTATCTGATGACTGACTGACTGACTGACTGACTGACTGACTGACTGACTGACTGACTGACTGACTGACTGACTGACTGACTGACTGACTGACTGACTGACTGACTGACTGACTGACTGACTGACTGACTGACTGACTGACTGACTGACTGACTGTGTATCTGCTCCACTCCAGGCCAGTCTCGTCCACCTGAGATGACTGACTATCTACTCCACTCCAGGCCAGTCTCAGCAGTCACCAGTACCTGAGATGACTGACTGTATCTGCTCCACTCCAGGCCAGTCTCAGCAGTCACCAGTACCTGAGATGACTGACTGTATCTACTCCACTCCAGGCCAGTCTCAGCAGCCACCAGTACCTGAGATGACTGACTGTATCTGCTCCACTCCAGGCAAGTCTCAGCAGTCACCAGTACCTGAGATGACTGACTGTATCTGCTCCACTCCAGGCCAGTCTCAGCAGCCACCAGTACCTGAGATGACTGACTGTATCTGCTCCACTCCAGGCCAGTATCAGCAGTCATCAGTACCTGAGATGACTGACTGTATCTGCTCCACTCCAGGCCAGTCTCAGCAGTCACCAGTACCTGAGATGACTGACTGTATCTGCTCCACTCCACTCCAGGCCAGTCTCAGCAGCCACCAGTACCTGAGATGACTGACTGTATCTGCTCCACTCCAGGCAAGTCTCAGCAGTCACCAGTACCTGAGATGACTGACTGTATCTGCTCCACTCCAGGCCAGTCTCAGCAGCCACCAGTACCTGAGATGACTGACTGTATCTGCTCCACTCCAGGCCAGTATCAGCAGTCACCAGTATCTGAGATGACTGACTGTATCTGCTCCACTCCAGGCAAGTCTCAGCAGCCACCAGTACCTGAGATGACTGACTGTATCTGCTCCACTCCAGGCCAGTCTCAGCAGTCACCAGTACCTGAGATGACTGACTGTATCTGCTCCACTCCAGGCAAGTCTCAGCAGTCACCAGTACCTGATGACGGTTCGTCTCGCCGCCGCCGAGCAGCCGTCCTTATGCATCCGACACGACGTGGACGGCCTCATCTGGCAGCCACGCTCACAGGATGACAGGTCAGTCTGTCTCACAGGATGACAGGTCAGTCTGTCTCACAGGATGACATGTCAGTCCGGCAGCCACGCTCACAGGATGACAGGTCAGTCTGTCTCACAGGATGACAGGTCAGTCCGGCAGCCACGCTCACAGGATGACAGGTCAGTCTGTCTCACAGGATGGCAGGTCAGTCCGGCAGCCATGCTCACAGGATGACAGGTCAGTCTGTCTCACAGGATGACAGGTCAGTCCGGCAGCCACGCTCACAGGATGACAGGTCAGTCTGTCTCACAGGATGGCAGGTCAGTCTGGCAGCCACGCTCACAGGATGACAGGTCAGTCTGTCTCACAGGATGACAGGTCAGTGTCTCAGGATGACAGGTCAGTTTGTCTCACATGATGACAGGTCAGTCTGTCTCACAGGATGACAGGTCAGTCTGTCTCAGGATGACAGGTCAGTCTGTCTCACAGGATGACAGGTCAGTCTGTCTCACATGATGACAGGTCAGTTTGTCTCACATGATGACAGGTCAGTCTGTCTCACATGATGACAGGTCAGTCTGTCTCACAGGATGACAGGTCAGTCTGTGTCACATGATGACAGGTCAGTCTGTCTCACAGGATGCCAGGTCAGTCTGTCTCACAGTATGACAGGTCAGTATGTCTCACAGGATGACAGGTCAGTCTGTCTCACAGGATGACAGGTCAGTCTGTCTCACAGTATGACAGGTCAGTCTGTCTCACATGATGACAGGTCAGTCTGTCTCACATGATGACAGGTCAGTCTGTCTCACAAGATGACAGGTCAGTCTGTCACAGAATGACATGTCAGTCCGGCAGCCATGCTCACAGGATGACAGGTCAGTCTGTCTCACAGGATGACAGGTCAGTCTGTCTCACAAGATGACAGTTCAGTCCGGCAGCCACGCTCACAGGATGACAGAATGGGCGCCACATAGCCTGAGTTGCTGAGGCGCCCTAAGGCTCCAATCATCATCATTCATCACAGGATGACAGGACGTCAGTCGAATGACAGCTTAAGATGACTGGTATGACCTGCTAGGTGATGTGTTAAATGGTGATAATTGAGACGTCGGGACGCGCCGACTTCTTAATGGTTTGCGCGTAGAATGGTATGTCGATGCTTCAGTAAATGCCGTGAAATAGTTAAAAGTGACGAAAATACTAGTGTCCCAAAATTCCAAGCTTGGGTGTCGGAGTGGAAGATTCGAGCCAGAAAAGAACATGAGAGTTGATAATTATGTATAAAATAGTACAATATTGATTTCTATTTTGAATATGGAAAGCAGTATTTTTCGTTCAATTCATGTACAATCAATCAAATCAATATTTATGTCAGAACCAATATCACAGTTCATAATTTGGGTATTACAAATTCACTCCTAAAAAAAATGGTGAAGTCAGAGTGGAAAATAATGGGTGTGATTTCCCACCCAAATCGACAAATTCTTGGACACTACTCATCCACCATTCCACCAGTGTTAGCATATTGTGGTGAGTAAGGCGTATTTTTGCTGTCGCCAGGTACCAGTGTGAGCATATTGTGGTGAGTAAGGTGTATTTTGCTGTCGCCAGGTACCAGTGTGAGCATATTGTGGTGAGTAAGGTGTATTTTGCTGTCGCCAGGTACCAGTGTGAGCATATTGTGGTGAGTAAGGTGTATTTTGCTGTCGCCAGGTACCAGTGTGAGCATATTGTGGTGAGTAAGGTGTATTTTGCTGTCGCCAGGTACCAGTGTTAGCATTTTGTGGTGAGTAAGGTGTATTTTGCTGTCGCCAGGTACCAGTGTTAGCATATTGTGGTGAGTAAGGTGTATTTTGCTGTCGCCAGGTACCAGTGTGAGCATATTGTGGTGAGTAAGGTGTATTTTGCTGTCGCCAGGTACCAGTGTGAGCATATTGTGGTGAGTAAGGTGTATTTTGCTGTCGCCAGGTACCAGTGTGAGCATATTGTGGTGAGTGAGGCGTATTTTTGCTGTCGCCAGGTACCAGTGTGAGCATATTGTGGTGAGTAAGGTGTATTTTGCTGTCGCCAGGTACCAGTGTGAGCATATTGTGGTGAGTAAGGTGTATTTTGCTGTCGCCAGGTACCAGTGTGAGCACGTGGGGACGCTCCAGGCGTTCGGGTTCGTCCAGGCGTCCAAGCAGCAGCGCAAGTTCATGACCTGCGCACCAGGTCGGTGTTGTGACGGGACTGGGAGGTTCTCAGTGTTGGGAATATGGACATGAAGCTCTGTGGTTTCATGATGAGTTCAATGTGTTCCACTGAAGTCGCCACTGCGGGGACTGCACTACTGTAAGTTCAGTTCCGATAGGATTGGACTCGCGCACTCGTTTGCTTAGTGAACACTGGCCATCAATGAGTGGATGCAGCTGATTTTACCATTATTTACTAGTTAACTATGGTGTTTAATTGTTGTGAAAGTTATGTGTAAACCACGTTCCAGGCACCACTGTATTTTATGTTATTTGATAGTTCTCGAATGTGGCCACGTCTTCCGCTAAATGCGCATTAAAGGCGGGCTTCCGCTGCCATGCGACCATTCCATGAAGCTGTGTTTTATACTATTTTCAGACCTATCATACGCGCTGATCTGTGAGACATCTCGGCACGTGTACATTTACCACCAGCCCTCCCCCGTGGAGGGAGATCTGCGCAACAGGAAGTCTGGACGACATGTCAAACAGGTGATTTATTGGCGCTGAATCACCGGCTGTCTGCAGTCGTTCATGTCGATGGAGGTGTAGGTGATATGGTGCTTAAAGGGACTGTCCCACCTTTGTGAAAGTTGTCAAATCATACTTAATTGTATGTCTACATGTCAGGCGAGGTCAGCTGAACATGTTCGTGAACTTTTTTTTCCGAAAAAAAAAAATTATCTCTGAAGATATTCGACTTTTAGTTTTAAGCGGAAAGTTGGGTTGGTGACGTCATATAATTTGTTTAAATAACGTAATTCCTTTGTGCTGCCAAATGTATGGCACAATTTTTTCTTGTCAACATCTATTGCGCAGAAAAACAGCGAACCACCAGGTGTCTAGATTGGCTAGCACTATCAGCTTGAGTTGTTGCAGCAGTTGGCCACCAGGGACCGCTAGTGAGCCAGGGTGTTTGACGTCGCAAGCAAATGGTACCACTAAATATTCATTTATTTATTTATAAATACATAAATAAATAAATATTTAGCGTTAAATATTTAACTGGTACCATTTGCTTGCGACGTCAAACACCCTGGCTCACTAGCGGTCCCTGGCGGCCAACTGCTGCATCAACTCCAGCTGATAGTGCTAGCCTCTAGATTGCGAACCACCCGGGGATCGAGAAATGAAAGACGAATATTTGCCAAGGCTGACCTTAAAACAAGTCGACTATCATTACCAGTTGGGTAAAGAGAGACGACGCTGTCGGTTTATAGGCCCTATTCAAATACACATGGGCCTTATTTTTACAGATGTCAAAATCAAACTCGAATATCTTTTTGATTAGATCATTGTGGTTGTTTTAACTGCTACCATACTTAATTTCAATGCAAAGCCATCAAAATGGCTATCTCAACTCAAATATAATGTTAAGGTGGGATAGTCCCTTTAATGGTATTCAGTGGTGCTATGGTAGCATTGCAATTTGTATGAACCTCGCAAAGACAGTAATATGAGAGTACTGCCCTCTGTAAAGAAAGGCCGCCATGTGACTGCACTCCGCAGGGGCCACCTCTGTGTCGCCACGCTACAGTTCTTTCTGCTCTCTTCCGAATGTTATATGACCGTGCTGCCCTCTATGTTGCTATGGGATAGTGCTGCCCTCTTTTCCGACTGCTTTGTGACGGTGCTGCCCTTTGCGTTACCATACGATAGTGCTGCCCTCTTGTCTACATGCCACGTGACAGTGCTGCCCTCTGTGCATCCCGTCAGGTATCTCGTCAGCAGGTGGTGAGTCTGGAGGACCAGGAGCCGATCCTGGGTGTGACGGCCGCTGCTCACGCCATCTACGTGCTGACCGCCAGCCAGCTGCACGCGCTGGTCCTCAGCAGCGAGTGAGATCAGCTGACATCAGCTTAGCGGGCTGTACTGAGCTGAGGTGGGGCTGACGGGGCCTGTCAGCTAGGCGAGTCAGTCAAATCAAGGGGATCTCTGGCCATGTCAATGTGATGTGGTGATTCCGTTTCTTGAAAGTGTGTGATGGGGCACTTTGTGCTGATTGCTTTTGAAGAAACATACACGGATGTCGAACGCTATCCAGTGTTTTGCTGTCAGTTTCTGACGGATTTACCCACACATCTGACGTACAAGGTCGCCCCCCCCCCACACACAAAACTAAGGGAATGAGAAGAAAAAAGCACTTGCATGACAAAGTTTTACTGTGTGTTATAGTTTGCAGGAACATCTAATTTCGGCTAAGACCTGGACATTGGAACTTAATTCTCACGGTAGATTTGACGTCACCTTTTTTTGGCAAAAGTCGACACTATTTTAGCCATAAGTGACTAGCAATCAAAATATCACAGTTCATCGTTTCAGACCAAAATCGGAGTCGAAGTCGATGAAGCAGCAGTTTTTTTCCGTAAGTTACGCGATATATAACTAACTTGGTCTGCCAGCGTTATCACGCCGTGTTGAATGAACGGCTCAGCACATATGATATGTTTATGTTATATGTTTATGTTTATGTTTGTGCGAAGTGGCTTCATTTCCTACTTGCAGAACTATAACCCATCATAATTGGGACTTCTCCAGAAAGTCTGCAGCAATATGACATATTGATAGTTTTTATGGGAAACGGCCCGTGGGAATTTAACAACATTAACCCGCGCACTGCAGGGGGATTGATTTCAGGTTCAGGTTTTTCGCAGATGGCGAAAAACGGCGGCGCGCAGCGCCCACCTGTTGCGTTTTTGCACACCTGTTGGGACATCAATTGCGCACACTTTGAAAACAAAATGACCTCGTGTCATCTCAGGTCAGGTCACCAGACCAGGTCAAGTGACCCCACCTTCAAAAACGTTTGCAGTTGTGCCAAAGCCATAGTTTCTCACCGATCAGTTTGAAACGTACAGGGTGTCATGAGGGCATACGTACTTACAATTCGTATATCTCGGAATTATGATATCGGTGACCTAAGGTCAGGTCGATTTCGTGACCTCCACATAAGTCAATGGGGAAATATTGAAATGCTTGCTATTTCAAGGATATGCCTGATATTAGTCAAATTACTTCTGGATCATGTTATTATAGGATATTCTTGATGATCCTAGTGTAAGTTTTGTTCAGTGACCCCCATGGGGTCATTTGAGGTCATCCTAGTTCACCATCACTTTTTTTGTAAATAACTCGCGACATAATGAAGATAGAGAAGTAAAACTGACAGCAATGCGTTTGTCTCGTCGAGACACGTCTCCCTATATGTAACATGACCTACTTGGGTCTTGACTTCAGGTCAAGGTCACGTGACCTGAAACCAAATTTTGAAGTTGACCTAACAAGGTCACCATGTAAATGATTCAAAGCACCTTGACGAGACAAACACAATGGCATAAACAGTTTTTCGTTATCTTTATTAGATACAAAATTATCAGCGAAAAACAGTTTTGCAAAGAACATCATTTTTCATTTTTTGACTTCTGGGGCCTCAAAAATTGACCTGAGATCAAATTTGAGGACACCTCGATTGAAAATTTCAATGGCTGGTGATCGCTTTTTCCGTTTGTTTCTAGCTAGCATAGTTTCCGAGATATATGGGAATTTCTGGAGCGAAGTCCTAAAACAGGACAAACTGGAAAATTTGACCTTTGATGACCTCTGGTGACCTCAATTTTGACCTGACCTAAATAAATACAGAAGTATGTTCGATAGAACTTGTATCAAGCTATCAAATACCGTTTTCCGCTTGTCGCTACGTAGCGTAGTTTTCGAGATCTCGGGGGCGGGGGGCGGAAATCACCCCCCCCCCTGCAGTTCGTGTTCGCCGCCCCCCCCCCCCCCCACCCCCTGCAGTGCGCGGGTTAATTTATCAACTTACACTCAAATAGTTTAAAACGGCAATGTCAAACCAGTATCGGCTATTCCCTTGCTCTCTACCTCCCGTCATCCGTTTGAGTCACGTGTTATGTGCAGTGTGTTGGGCCGTCAGCTCACCGTGACCTGCCCTCGTGTCAGAGGTCACGTGACTTAGGATGGCTCTCGGGTGGACTGGTGCGGGCGGGCGACCAGTCGCTCGGTGGCGCAGGTCGGTGCGGTGAGACACGGAAAAGCGACAGTGAGAAGTGTATTGTGTGTGCCTGAACAATTATACACGCTGATAGACTTCTCCAAACGGATAGTAACTTTAATCCGGCATTGACTGGGGTCTCAGCCGAACGCCATTGACGGAGAGGGGCGTTAACCCCCCTCCCCCTGGTTACCTTCTGAATCAATGATCGCAGTGAGACGCGCAAGGCGGCATACGAAAGCTATCAATGAGTCGAATCTAAAGCACACTCAAAAATGTCATTGTGGTCACATGTCAGGTCACGTTCAGGTCAAAGGTCAAAATCGACGTATTTCAGGGTATGGACCATACTTTCCATCCAAAGCCTTCGATTGCGACCATGATCACCCAAAGTGCTCTCAAACACATCCCGCATGAGCTAAAGTGAGATTGTTGTAAAAGGTCAAGGTCAGGTCACAAAAGGTCACTATGCGCAAAATATCTACGAAAGTCATGTAACACATGTCTTATGGGTTATTTTCCGCGTAGACTTCCACGCAGAAAAGATAGTGATAGTCATTTTACCACCTGACTTTATTTACGTGAAGTTAGTGTCAAGTTCAGGTCAAGGCCAGGTCACATAAGGTCAACATTTGAAATTGATAAATATACATAAAAAAGCATGTTTCTAAACCAGTTTTGTCTCAGAAATACAGTGCTGGCATTGATTTGTCTGTATTTGGTTAATAAAAGCAAAACAAACGCAATTTAATAATATGACGTCATGAGTTACCCATACTTTAGATCCCATAAGTCAGTAAAAAGGGTGATATAATTTTACAATTTGGTATGTTAGTTGCCCATATGTGGTTCTCGGACATATATTCCGTTTAATATCTTTTAAAAATTTGATTTTGTGGGCATTTAAAACCAATAGTTACACAAATCCGAGATAGGTATGTTGTAGCCCTTGACATTTGCTATCTTTTAACGTTTTTGTATTGCATTTTGCTCAAAATATGGCGTTGGTACGGTCTGTTAAAGTTTAGCTGATTCATTTTGGTCAAACTCGTGTGTAGTGACGTCACTAAATTCGCTATATCTCGAGGAAAAAATCGACAAAATTCTTCATTTTTTGCACAGAAGGCGTGAAAACGATATAGAAGAAGATATTCGAAGTTTCACGTTTATAGCGCTATTGGTTTTTGAGCTATTATGAAAGGTCATCAGGGGGGCTTTAACCCGGCAGTCACTGGGGTATATTCTGTAACACGACTCACTGGGGGGGGTTAGCCCCCCCTGGTATCTTCAGATCCAATGATCGCAGCGGGACGCGCAAGGCGGCATTCGAAAGCGCTCAATGAGAGAAGCCTAACGCAAACCTAAAAAAATCAAATTAAGGTCACATGTCAGGTCACGGTCAAGTAAAACGTCAACATCGAGGTATTTGAGTTTATGGACAATACTTGCCATCCATGGTATTCGATTGCGCCTATAATCACCCAAAGTGCTGTCAAAGGTATGATACATATCCCACATCAGCTAAAGTGAGATTGTTGGAAAAGATCAAGGTCAAGGTCAGGTCACAAAAGGTCACTGCACACAAAATATCTACGAAAGTCATGCAGCACATGTTTTATGGATGCTTTTACTCGTATAATTCGATAGTGGTAGTCATTTTACCACCTGACTTCATTTACGTGAAGCTAGTGTGAAGTTATAAAAAGAAGTTAGTGTCAGTGAAGTTATGGTGGTTAACTATGGTCAAGTTCAGGTTACTGAAGGTCAAAATTTGAAATTGATAAATCGAAATAAAAAACGCATGTTTCTATATCAGTTGTACCTTTAAAAAACAGTGCTGGCATTTATTTGTCTGTATCCGGTCAATAAAAGCCAAAAAACGCAATTTCAAAATATGACGTCATGATTTACCCATACTTTATATGCCATGACAGTCAAAAAAGATATCATTTTGAAATTTGGTATGGTAGTTGCCCATATGTCGTTATCTGACATATATTCCGTTTTTTCAATATTTTTGAAAAATTTGATTTTGTGAGCATTTTGTCAAAAAAGTGTTTTTTTTTATTTTTGGGGTCAAAAACCATTTTTTTGACATTTCCAGATAGCCGGTTTGTAGCCCTTGCAGTTTGCTATCTTTTAGCGTTTTTCGATTGCATTTTGCTTCAAATGCGGCATTTGTACGGCCTGGCAAAGTTTAGCCGATTTTGGTGTCAATCGTGTTTAGTGACGTCACTAAATTCACTATATCTAGTAAAAAAATCTGACTAATTTTTTTAATTTTTGTATCAAAAGGTGTAAAAATGATGCCCGGATAGGTACTGAAAGTTTGGCGTCGATATCTGCATTAGTTATTGAGATATTCCTAATATTCCTAAGGGGAGAGGGCTAAAAAAGCCCCCCAGTGACTCGCGGGTTAAACGCCCCCCCCCCCCCCGTCAGTCAATGCCGGGTTAAAATAAATGCGAGATTGTCTCCCTGCCAGTGAGACCAGAGATAAGCAGGGGCTCCGCCACAGGAGGGACGAGGGGACGTGTCGCCCAGATTGTTGGAACTTTTAACATTACGCCTAGGGCGTTGCATGGAAAGAATCGACTTCAGAATGCCTCTGCCCCCCCCCCCCCCCCCTCCCCAATTTTCTGAACGTGGTAGAGCTCTTGGAGATAAGCGAAGATGTCCGCCATAGAGCGAACTACGTCTACGAAGAGAGCCGGCGCCCAAAAACGACTCTGCAAGGCACCCCAAGGTAAATCCGGCCGGAGTCCGGCATCTCTGACCGGAGTCCGGCATCTAAACTGAACGTGGCATGCAGTACGCCTCGCCGCTCCTTATGTAATTAATTTTCCCGTTTTGTTTTTCCTTTGTTAGATATCGTTAGTTAACCCGATTTGCACTTTTTACACTTTCATCAGCTCAATCATCAACTTAGGTACAAATATTTCACACACCGAAAATCACATTTTCACAAACCCGCAAGCTTCAAATCAGACTTGAAAAGGTAGGTAGTAGGTACTTAGCACTCTGTTGATATACAGATTTACCATGCCGATGATTTGTTTTCCTTTTGCTTTCATTATTACCAATCATCGGCACGCATTAAACATTCAGGAGATCGGATATATAAGTACACGTACATGAAATTAATATGTTTGATAAATATACACTTGCATAGCAGGAAGTCCAGACCATGGTTATTGATTCGACACTGATTGAATCAATTGGAATAGTTCAATCCAAATTCCTTGAATAAAAAAAAAAGAATAATTGATTCACCACCAGATCTTTTGATTCATGAATCGTGATTGAATCAAAACCCGCATCAAATCAAGGCTGATGGAATCAAAAGATTTAACGATTCTTGACGATTAAAATACACTGGTAAATTGTGCAAATAAATGCAGTCCCAGTAGCTACATTCATTTATACTGATATAGTATTGCTGTAACAATGTTTGAGTATATATATGTATATATATATATATATATATATATATATATATATATATATATATATATATATATATATATATATATATATATATATATATATATATATATATATATATATATATATATATATATATATATATATATATATATATATATATATATATATATATATATATATATATATATATATATATATATATATATATATATATATATATATATATATATATATATATATATATATATATATATATATATATATATATATATATATATATATATATATATATATATATATATATATATATATATATATATATATATATATATATATATATATATATATATATATATATTGTATGTATGTATGTATATATTGTATGTATTATGCATGTTTCCATTTTTATTGATTTGACATAAATTCACCACATATATTTAAATGTTGAATCAAATGTGAATCTATTTTTTATTTTTGAATCGGAAATAATCGATTAAAAAAAATCCGTGAATCGAACGGCGAGTGAATCATTCAGATTCCAAAACGAATAATAATTGAAGCGTTCCAAAAAAGTTGAATCAATAACCAGTCTGGCAGGAACGTGAAATAATTATCAAACCAAGCTAAAACAACGTACTCAATAGCGGGCTACTTTTCACCAATACTGCCGGTCAGTGCGCGCCGCGCGGTGCGGCCACCGTGGTAGCCGTGGCGCGGCCGCCGCGCGGCTGCGGTCTCGATGTCGCTGCTGCGGCCGCTCCCGTGGCCTTTTTGCCAGCTCCTGGGACCGCGACGATCAGGTCAGGTGTCGTCTGAGGGGTCACCGGCCGTCCTTCGGCTTCTGTTACACCTCATGGAGCGGCTGGGTACGCGGAGAGCGGGACCGTGGCGGCAGACTCCCATGACTGCGACCGCGGTATGTGGGTGGATCGCGTGTCGAGCTGTGTGTTGGTTGATGTTGGTGAACTTGTGATTGAGTGAAGAGGTAACTTGTGATTGTGATTGTGATTGTGATTGAGTGAAGAGGTGTTGGATTAAGTTGTGATTGAGTGAAGATTTGAAGTGTGAGAGGTGCATGGGAGACGTTGCCAATGGAATGCCTACCTACCTAATGAATGGTAAATGTGAATTGGAAGAGTGGCTTATTTTATCATCATGCTTTCCAAATTCAAACAAAATGATTGTCAAGTCGTTGCAGATCAGGGAAGTTATTTTTTTTCGACTTTTAATTTGATCGAATGTTTGTCTGAACATTATTATAATTATTAGCAGGGGCGGATCCAGGGGCCAAGGGGCCATCACCCTCCCCCCCCAAAGTCATGAAACCATGATCTGGCCCCCCAACAACGGATTTTTTCAATAACTTGAAAACTATGATAGATATCGGCGTACAACTTGCAGTACCATATGCTGCATCAATTCTATGACTTCTCAAAATTTAATTGCCATTAGTTCGGTAGTTTGGGAGGTAATGGCGTGTATGTGACATCATGTATTGCCATTTGTGGTGGACAAACGATATATATATTTGAAAAATCGTAGAAAATCTATTTTTGAAGCAAATTGCAAATAATAAACGTCAAAGAAAGGAAATGCCATTCTCTTCAAAATGGATGTCTCGGATTTGCGATATTATGGGTTTTGGGCTTCACAAAATAAAATAAACTGATTTTTCCGGGAAACAAATCCACAAAATAAAATTTTGGAAGATATTAAACAAACCGGAATATATAGTGGCAAGTGAAGTATGAACGATACCCACGCCAAATTTCAAAGCAATATCTTTATTTTTGACTGACTTATGGCTCCCTAAGGATGAGTAACTCATGACGTCATTTTTTAAATTGCATTTTATGGCTTTTTTGACCAGATACAGACAAATAAATGACACCACTGTATTTCTGAGACAAACTGGTCTAGAAACATGCCTTTTTTATTTATATTTATCAATTAATTTTTTTGACCTTATGCGACCTGACCTTGACCTAAATTTCCCCTAAGGTTATATTGGGTCAGGGTGTGAAAATGGCTACTGCTATCGAATTCTACTAAATAAAAATAAAATAATATAATAATAATAATATAAATAATATAAATAAAATATATAAAATAACTATAAAAAAAAAACATAAAACATGTGTCGCATGACTTTCGTAGACTTCTTTCCAATACCTTTTGTGATCAGACCTTGACCTTTGATCACAATATCAATTTCGCTTATGCGGGAGCTGTAATATACCTCTGAGAGCACTTTGTGCCATACTAGTCGCAATCTAAGGCTTTAAATGGCAAGTATGGCCCATCAACCCAAATACCTCGATTTTAACCTTTCACCTGACCGTGACCTGACAAGTGACCTTATTTTGACAATGTCGCGTATGCTTTGGATGCGTCTCATTGAGAGCTTTCGATTGCCGCGTTGTGCGTCTCGTTGCGGTTCGAATATATTTTCGGCTATGAGCCTTCTTCAGTAGATCATATTTTGGATTATCTTTCGATATTTTTCACATAACATGAGCATAAAGTTATACTTCTTCCTACCAATACTTGTATGGATATCGTTGAAGTCCTTTGGTGAATTTCCCCAGAATCATACGTCGGTTGTCATGCCCATTGTCCAAGGTTCGGCCCATTTCACCCGAACCCGCGTCCGCTGCGGCCTCCTCCAAGGTCTCCCGTTCACAGCCAGCATGTAGAAGATCTTAATTACACTAAAACTCCGCCAAAGTCAAGGCCACCCTCGTCAGCTGCAGTATCCTTATCAGCAGCGGGTGCAGGTAGTAGAATTTTCAGCACACGATAAAAATGTCGGACCAGCGTCTGACAGACTAGGTGCAGCGGCGGCAGCTGGAGGACACAGGCTGTGCACATGCACTGTGGGTGTGTAGCTGGGCAGTGTGCACTACGTGTACAGCCGGTGCCGACTGCTGACTCGAGGTCAGTGTCGTGAGTCGTGACCTTGACGTCGTCCCATTCACTTGACAATTACACGTTCTTCTCATGTGTTGGTGTGTCATTTGGACAATTACATGGTATTTTTTGTAGAGACTGGTGTTGGTGAGTGGTGTTCCCGGATGCTACTTCGCTGTCTCATCTCTTCGCTGCTCGCTGAACCGGAGATATTGTTTAAAAAAATCCAACAGCGCTGAGAGAATCCGGCACTTGTAGTTCTGCAAGTAGCTTCTGTTCGATGACGCCGTCCTCGTCACACTGAGGATCTTCCAGCCGTTTTTTTGTCAGTCCTTCACTCAGCTCACCGCGCGCTGACTGGGTGCCCAGGATGAAAAGGCGGTCATTTATTCATCGAAACCCCGCGAGCACGCGGTCCCCTGAAGCTTTCAGTCGGTAAATATCCTCTGTGGTGTTAAACATGACATAAATGTGAACCAGCTGGCCGCTGCGGTCGATTTCGTGATGTTCCTGTCAGCTAAGGGCGCTGTCGGTGACGTACGCCGGGCGCCGATCACCTTCTAAGGGCGCGGATCACCTTCTAAGGGCGCTGTCGGTGACGTACGCCGGGCGCGGATCACCTTCTAAGGGCGCGGATCACCTTCTAAGGGCGCTGTCGGTGACGTACGCCGGTCGCGGATCACCTTCGGCGCAAAGTGCGGCCGCCGCCAGGCGAATGCGGCCGTGGTGGTTACGACCAAGATTCCTTTACTAATGTTACGACTACCGACTAAGTAGCGCCCCGCACAGGTCTGGACAGGCTGGTCAGAACATGTTTATCCGCTCCAAGACGGCCGGCAGTAAGGCAAATTGGGGTAGATGATTTATGAAGTTGTCTCATTAGTCGACCTGGCCTTGCATACTATTGTTACAGTCTGGGTGTTTTACTTTTGTAAATGACATCAGTCAAATTGAAACATTTTGTAATATTGCGAAAATCCACGTAGCATTTTGGAACAAAAAGCAATGTCACTCAGAAGATTTAAGCCGGCAATGTTCGTGCGCATGATGTGTTTGTATTTATTTCGCTTTTTAACGCACAAAACGTTTTTTTTATTGGGATATTTGTAGTATGAAGGTGAGAAAATGTAAATAAATTCAGATGTAGCCATCTTATGCATTACACATCGGAACATTTTGGCAAATACCTTAATTCATAATTTCATAATTTGCGCTTTATAATTATGCTCAATGCTCACAATTTATAATAATTTTCTAGCTTTATTATTATGCACAATGCTCGGTTGAGGTCTTTAATGATCTCATGAATATTTTATCGTCATCCAATTACATACACATTAAAAGAAAGTATATTTGTTAAAAAAGTTGATTAATTACATTTCAGGACTGAGAATAGGAACTTCAACAGACCCAAGTGCTGCTTTATATGCCTGATATTTTAAGGTTAAGTTAGCATCGAATTGAAAATTCGCTGGACGAGAAGGAAGACGAAGAGGCTCGACCGAGATGTGTCATTTAGAGGGATTTTATGTATTGAGCCTTAAATAAGGACTATTTAGTATTTTTGTTAGATAATCGAAATTATGTCCAAATGGTAAACCTACCGAAATTAGTCCTAACCTATCATAAAATATTTCATTACTTACAACTTACATAGAACTATATTATATTACGACATACAAGTTCATTTTAATGGCAAGTTTTACAGGGTATTGACAGCATTTAAACCTTATTACTTCATGCCCACATTTTCTTACTCAAAGTTATATCATATAGTATATGTCGCATATTTTTGTATTTCTTTTTCTGTTACAATACCATTATGTGACATAAGTATGTGCTTACATACCTTAATGAAATCCAGAGTGCATCTATAATGAATGTTCGCAATCATTCCTGTTGTAAATGAATGTGTATATCAATGCAAAATAAATGCGGAGCGTTAGAACAACGAGGGAAGTTCCCCAATCATCTGTTTCCTGCGCTGAATAATTCCTTCCCGTAATAAAACTACGGTCAATGTCTAGCCTCTTCATAAAATGAAACCAGATCAAGCTCATTTACAGAAAAACGTTTAGGAGCGAGGCGACCGCTGAGGGTTACGATTTAAAGAGACGACACAACGAAAGAAGGGTAGGTTATTTTGAAATACTTGTGTGCACTCCGCAATAAGCTCAGCATCGATAATCAGCCCGCGAACTGTTTTCAACCCAGTTGGGTGGCGTTGCAAATCAATTTCGCTACCTTTTCCAACTTACACCAACATGAACCATTTAATCACATCGTACCACCCCGTCCCTCTCTACTCCCACTCCGTCCACCCCGTCCACCTCGTCCACCCCGTCCACCCCGTTCACCCCGTCCACCCCGTCGTACCACCGTACCACCCCACCGTACCACCGTACCACCCCTTCGTACCACCATATCACCCCACCGTACCACCGTACCACCCCTTCGTACCACCATACCACCCCACCGTACCACCATACCACCCCGCCGTACCACCGTACCACCCCGTCCCGCTCCACTCCCGAGCATACTACAGCCCCGTTCGTATCCGAACAGTCGTGCCCTCTGTCCGACCCCGCCTGCCCCGTCGCCGGACTCCGGGCCTCGAGCCACGACCGATTGCCGGCGGCCATGTTTGTTCGGTCATATGATCGATCCGCGCACACGGCGCCGAACCTCCGCCCCGTGGTCCGCCGGGCGGCGGCGGCGGCGGCGGCGGCGGCGGCGCAGCCACGGCGAGGCACGCGGGAAAATGGACGACAGATCGACATCGCTGGGAGTGAGAGACAACAGAACGATGAAGTGAGGTGGCAGTGTTTCGCTGATTGTTATCGCGATACATGGGTGGGAATGGACAGAGGTGGCGTGGAGTGAGGTGTTTCTTATGGTGATAGAGGGCGGTGTTTGAGGGTTTGATTATCTCTCTGATCAGTGTAATTATTTTGTTGACTGGTGCCGAAAGATGCGTAAATTATATAAATTTAAATAGTATGCAACACAACGAATGGAGAAGTTAGCACAAGAAAATGAGTAGGTATTAAAATACTGATTTTGCAGTAAAACGGGATCGAAATTGCTTTCGCAAAGTTGATACTATTGGTATGTTTATCTCAACCAGCAGCCATCACAACTGCAACCGGTGATGATAATCAATTCTGTAAAATACCATCAATTTTTAGATCGAAAAATATATTTGTATTAAACTGTAAACAAAAGATGGGTCGTGTGTAGACTGTATTTGTCGTGGCATGGCTTACAACGAACATGTACACGTGCATTATTGGACTTGTCATATTTACAATGGGTCGCAATTCGCAGCATCAAGCGCATTGAATCTTGCCTTGCTGCAATTTGTATGTACTGACCCTAATATCAATTCCCGAGTGGACAATGCAGCGTAATAAAACACTATATGTAAAAGTTAAGTCTATGTACCTAAAGTTTAAGGCTTAAATTCTGTTGTAACTATAAAGTTGTTTTTACCCGATTGCGAAAGTACTATTGCCTTAACTACTGGGGGTGCACAGACTAAGGTCAGAGAGTGCACAGAGATCCCAGAGATCCCAGAGATCCCAGAAGGTGCACAGAGATCCCAGAGGGTGCACAGAGATCCCAGAGGGTGCACAGAGATCTCAGAGGGTGCACAGATATCACAGAGGGTGCACAGAGATCCCAGAGGGTGCACAGATATCCCAGAGGGTGTGCGGGCACCCTGTGCACCCGCCTGGCTACGGGCCTACATATCAATGAAATTGATGACATCTTAACTGTTAAGGTAAACATCTCCATGAGAAAATGATACACATTTAATATCAGCACCTATTTGTGAGTCGAACTTATCACACTTAATATTGGCACCTATTTGTGAGTCGAACTTATCACGCAATCCGCTGTATTGTGTGCAGGAAAACGCATTTAATCCGGTGTTATCATTAAAGTATTATTGTAATGTAACTTATACACAAGTAGTTTAGTACACTTATACAACCAAATACCAAGTAATAGTAGTCGCCTCATATATTAAGTTGTGTTTATTAACAATTCACTAACCTTTATCGAAAGAGAAGAGAGCCGCTCATCGAAATCGGGAGGGAATACCTACCCCGCGCTCGGAGCTAACTCAGAAGCGGAATGTCCTGGCCATGAAGAGGGCAGCGAAGATGGCGGTGTTGTCTCCCGTCTCCCGCCGTCTCGCCGGTCACAGGAAGCCGTAACGGCCGGCCGGCCCGCCATTACGCACGGCTCGCCGGAGCACCAGCGCCACCCTAACGACTTTGTTTGGAAGGGCATTAGCCGGCTCACCGGGTGATTGGAATATCGCGTGGAGCCGGCGCCAGACGCGTATACATCAGCAGGGTGTCGGCACTCCTGGACTCGGGCTGAACGGCCCAGGAGGAGGAGGAGGACTCTAGGACTCGGGCTGAACGGCGGAGGAGGAGGATTCTAGGACTCGGGCTGAACGGCGGAGGAGGAGGAGGATTCTAGGACTCGGGCTGGTCGGCGGAGGAGGAGGACTCCAGGGTGCAGAATCCGGGGCTCAGACTCTAGGACTCGGATTCTAGGTTCGGACTGGCAGGGGAAGACTAGGACTCCAGCCAGGGAGGACTCGAGGGAGGACTCGGACTCCAGAACAGACGACCAACCAGTCGTCCAGCCGCACTCTGGATCAACCGAATCAATCCGCTGTATTTTCGTTGCTTCACTCAATACAATCCCTTGCGGCTGCACCAGCCTTACAAGACTGCTGAAGCACCGCATACCTCAATCACGGATACCACTATCCGGGTGCGTTAGGGTTAATATAAAACTTAATGGGGTAACACTTGGCTTCTTCTGGTTGATGACACCACTTGCTATTGATAGGCGCTGGACGTGGGGCTGAACAACCATTCGTTAGTTCAGGAGTCTTTTGGCTTTGAGATTTGGCTTTGAGTTTGGCTAGAGACTGGAGTCGGTCGATCACAATAATTATTTATGGCGATTCTCGGCGAACTCCAGAGTGTGGCTATTCTAACGCCGCGTCAGTACATTGGTCAGCACAAGGACACTCAGTAAAAGCACAGCGAATGGGATACGAACGGTAAAAGTACACTTGAGCGATTCACGATAAACATAAAAGCAGTGACTGTGTGTCAAATTATATGATGGTCGAGTCAGGTGAGTTCTCTGATAGAAGACATCGCTTTGCCCTTGAACTCATTAAACCGTTTACACTGACGTGTGGCAGCCGGGAGGCGATTCCACGCCGCAACTGACCGAAAGGGAAAAGCTATTTTGACGCACTCGAGCCGAGGGTGTTTCGCTGCGCTCGTCTGCAGTACGGTTTCGTCAGCTGTGGCTCTGGTGTGCGGCTGAGATGTTTCAGATCGGCGCCTGACCAGGCTCCGAACTAGAGGTGCAGAAAACTGGTCCCGGCGTCACGGCGCTGTGACTAAATCAGTTTCACGGCGGCACTAAGCCGGGACTAGGTCAGGTCAAATGAGATCAAGCCGTGACCTTATCATACTAAAGACTAAATCAGGCGCATGTTCCAATTTCCAAAGTCCAAACATTTTGATTGAAGCAATTGTTACAGCTGTTCATTTTGTTTGTATTATATTTCTGAGTCACTACTCACTACTCAATATATCAGTCAACACTAAAGATTGACACTTTGTATCACCTATAAACTTTGTCATGTTGGTCACTTAACTCGGGTATGAGATGGGCAACACCCATAGCACTAGGGTTGCATGAAGTAACCAACTTAAACATGACACTAATTTATAGGTGACACAAAGCCAGTGGCTTGGTGACTTTTGTGTCACTATAAACTTGTTTATGTTGTTGGCTTCAAGACACCAACAAGACAAAGTTATGGAAGAAAACGAACACCAAGCCACCAAGCTTACTTACTTCATTAAAACTACCTACTACTACTAAAACTAACCTGTTACCTAGCCAGATCAAGTGTTCCGGAGATACCTTTACCTTCCTCTTAAATATATCACAGTCACAACACAACCTACTTGCACCCATGGGGGCTTAATGGCTACAGGAACGGTCTAATAAAATGCATCAATTTCCAAATATCCCAAGCCAATGATTATCGTTATGTAATCATTGCTCCAAGCACATAACAATTATATTCCACGTCTCTGATGCGTCAGGAATGGCGCTGTGTAAACGGCTGCTAAATAATAAAACCTTTACCTTTTGACGTCGAGTAAAACATTCTATATATTTTCTAAATCGAACAGATAAATGTTTATTTGAAAGTATCACTTGCTTTTAGGTTAACGAGGAATACAAAAAAAAATACTTTAAAATATTTCCCATACACCAAATAAAATATTGACGTAAAATTATGCTCACTGTTTCTTGACTCAAAGGAAAATCCCTTTGTTTCTGGGACGCCATCTGTATATGTAGTATGTACACAAAGCCATGTGATTCTCAAGGACAACCTCAAGAGTTTTATTTAATAACAAAGTCTGAGAAATGTGTTGATTTGACGCACAATATAGATATGATATGTACATTGTACAATCTAAAAGTAAAACTTAAAAATAAAAAACAACATAGATTAGTGTAGTGCCGACTGCCGTGCATAGTGATTTGCTTGCGGCGTTGACCCTCGCTGCCGAATCCGATATGCGTGGTTTGTTTTTTCTCATTGCGCCTTCATGCAAATTTGTTAGTGCCCTGGGAAATTGTAAGAGATTCTGTGTGCCACCGATTCTCGGAGTTAAAGAATTAAGTTGGCCTTAATGTGACATACCGACTATTTTGGGGTGAGAGATTTCGTTATTTTAATATGTGGTTGGCTTCAATCAGGTGAGATGACACGAATTCATGTTGGCAGGAGCTGTGGCTTACAGGCCAGGCATGACAGCAATTTAAATTGAATTGTTATCTTTGTCTGCTCAGAGACTTAGCTTTGAGGACCTGTAAGTGAGATTGATTTTCAGTTTGTAAATGCCTATTGCCGAGAGCTGTATTTCAAAAGGTTATTCCTGCAAATGTGTTCATATCTTCTGTGCAGCGTGATGGCTTGTAATTAATGTCAGCTAGAATCTGACTGCCATCTTTTTTGTTTGTTTTATTTTGTCCATTTCTTAGTGTTTCAAATGCCAGTGTTGATGCTTGATTACTTTGATACTTTGATATGCTTTCAGTGGCTTATGTATGAATCGTGTAGGTACTCCGTACTAGGTATTAGGTAACCAATACCATACATTTCATTCATGCTTATTGGTTTTCCTACATCGATCCTACTTCAAGGTATTGGCATTTGGCAGTTGTCCTGTTGCAGTCTAGCAATGTTCTAAAATAGAAGGTTCTAGCAAGTAGCAAAGTATATTTTTAGGGTACAAATTACATAACTATTTCATATGTTGAAATTGTGAAAATTACGCTTGCCGTGACCAAGCTGGGACTCAAATCAACCTGGCTGCTAGCACACCGTGACCTCTGAACTAGGTCAGCCGCCGTGACCGGGGCCGTGACCAAGAAATTATAATTTTCTGCATCTCTACTCCGAACGGCCCGCGGCCCATCAGGCACGTTCATGACGCGATGTAAACAGTTGCAATCTCGGAGGGCCACAGTTCGATCGAAACTAAGCCATGCAAGTGGTTATCTGGATTCCGCGTCCTGATCGCGTCATGATCGTATGCCAGCAACAATTCTGACTGCCAAGTTGATGACCTTTTCCACTCTCTGGCGCTGAGTGACTGTTGTATCATGCAGGTAAACAGTATCTGATGTGAGGGAAGACCAACGACTCGATAAATAATTTTGTTGCGGCGCAGGGAAGCGCATCTTCAGCTCGTTGATGGCGATGAGGAGGCCAAAGCAACGCGGAGCGATTTTGGCTGTTTGATGTTGCCAGCTAAGATTTGTGTCGATAAGTATGCCCAAAATGTTGACGCTCTCTGAAGGAGACTGCTGTGAATTCCCAAATTTAACGCTCATCCCGGCAGCTTTGTGGGTATTGGTGGGTGTGCCAACAACGATAAATTAAGTTTTAGACGGGTTGATTTTCATGCCATTGCACAGTGGTGAATTTTCCGATTTAGCGCGCATAAATTCATGGGGGTCGCTTACGGTACCCAAAACATAGCCTTGGGGTACTTTTGGGCACTGCAAACTATTTTATTGCCAAAAATTGCCTCTAAGCAATGATAATTTTGAAAACTCATGACATTTTATGTATTTTGGACCATAGGCCATATGATCCTGAAATTTTCTCTTCCGCATACATTCACCGGAGTCGCTTACGACACCCGAAACGTACCCTGGGGTACTTTTGAGCGCGGTTTGCGTTAAAAATACATCCAAATTCGATTGCAATTACAATTACAATTACAAAACAAATACATTTTGCGTTAAAGCATTTCATCATTGGAATGATGTAATGGTAGAAATCATGGTGGCAGGTGCAAAGCAATGCATTGCTTTGGTGCCCAATACGGCACTAACGGCGCCACCATGTATGCAACTATTTTTTCCCAAATTTGCCATGTTTGGGCGTCTATAATGAGCAAGGTTGCGCAAGGCTGCAATAGCAACGCATTGTATCCGAAGTAACTGGAGGTGCTTTTTACGGCTGTATAGGCTTCACCTCTCCCTAGCGCTATCTTCATTGTTGATTTTCTACTTCAAAATGCACAAAAAAAAACGAAATTTATGTGTGATATAAGAAGTCGACAACACCGGACCTTCGTAATCCGGGAAGTTATTAGCCCTGAAATAGATTCAATGAAGTCTCTGCTCGGTGTTATACAACTTATTTGAGCTGACGGGTTCCGATTGTCCCGTATTTTTAATGTTTTATAACATCACACATTCTGCCAGCTCACTGGATCTGTGCGGAAGACGCCACTTTGACAGCAAATTTCAGTGTCATAAGGCTTTCAAATCGATAAAACATGATGATTTTCGAAAAATTCAGACAATTGCCAATTGGTGTCGGTAAGAGAAAAAATGAGATTCCGAAGAAAACATGCCTCCGGACTTTATGCGGGCTAAATCGCAAACTTCTCCACTGTGCATTGTGACGAAACCATACAGAGACTGCTGCTAGGTCGGACTCAGTCCACGAACGCAGCTGTGCGAGGCCACAGACAGACGGCAACGATTCGTGCGTGAGCTGCATGCCATCTGCTTAAGACACTAGTTTACATGCGGCTGACACATAGCACTGGTTGTCATTGGTGAACAAAAGGAACATCAGAGGTCCAACTACGCTACCCTGAACCACACCATACGCAATCTCAAGGCTCGGCGCATTACCACCCTTCACGGTCTGGCGCCGATCGGTGAAATAGTCCGAAAACCAATGTGGCGCAATGCCGTAACACTCCAGCTTGGCTAAGAGCGCAGCGCGGTCTACACAGTCGAAGGATCCCGGAGACAAACGTTCCCGAGACACGGACACGAGACACTTGAATTATACGTGTGTGTTTCTGTCGATATGGAGGAAACTTTCTGGCATTGCCCCATGGGCGTTGGAAGTGTGGGGGGGGGGGGGACGCGTCGCCCCCAACATTTTCGGATTTTAACATTACACCTATGAGCATTGCATGGAAAGAATCGACTTCGGAATGTCTCCCAACTTTCAGAAGGTGGCGACGCCCTTGCATTGTCCCTAATAATCCTACCTTACATTTTCCACAAAAGTTCTCCCCTCTGTCGCTGCTGTCCCGTGTGACACTGTCCGTGTCTCGGGCACTGTCTGTGTCTCGGGGACGTTTGTCTCCGGGATCCTGTGCGACACACTGTCCGTGTCTCAGGGACTGTCCGTGTCCCGTGTGACACTGTCCGTGTCCCGTGTGACACTGTCCGTGTCTCGGGGACTGTCCGTGTCTCGGGGACTGTCCGTGTCTCGGGGACTGTCAGTGTCTCAGGGACTGTCCGTGTCTCGGGGACGCTTGTCTCCGGGATCCTGTGCGACATACTGTGTGTGTCTGTCCTTCCGTGACACCGTGACGCTGTACCCTTCCGTGACACCGTGACGCTGTGTCCGTCCGTGACACGAGGACATTTGCCCTCTGTATCCTGTGCGACACTATGTGTCTATGTGTGCGCCTCTCCGTGTGTAGGCGACATTTGGCGGCGCGACGGTGCCGGCGGCGGCCCGGCGGCCGCTCTAATGGGATGAGAGGCGGCCCCGGCCCGGCCGGTTCCGGTCACCGGCCCCCGCCGTGTCATTACCGGCCCATAAAGCAGCAGCCGGACGGCCCGCGACGCGCCGGCCCGGCTGAAGTCGCACCGGCACACAGCGCCGCACCGCCGCACCGCCGCCGCTCAGCCGCGCCGCTACTGCCGCCCGGCGGAAATTTATGCGTCGTAATGACGACGGTGGCAACAGCTGGTGCGCCGCTTTCCACATTTTCATTCAAATTCGGGGTTCGGTGTCCCGTCGGGACGCGTCCCGGCCGGGTCGGGTCCTCGGCGGGCCCGGGCCGGAGTCAGTCACCAGTCGGCAGTCGGTCGTCTGTACACAGCGACCGGGCCGGGGCGGCCCGGTCCGACTCTCAATGGCCGATTGTCGCGCTGAGAGAAGGGGTGAATACAGACTGGACGGTATTATGCGTGCACGGGCGGGAGCCAGCCCCGCGCGCGCAGTCCCAGGAGGACGGCAACGGCATACGTGCGCCGATTATGTCGACTGGCCATTGTGCGTCAAGTGGCCGCTGGAAAGGGTGACGGTATTGGCGAGCATATGCCAGCTCGCGGGGCTTTGTTCATTTGGTGCTTTATGCACCAGACTGGCGTCGTTTTGGCCGTTTTGATCATCTACAAACAGCAGAGCGATTGTGATTCAGAGAATGCCCCGGAGGCCTTTAATGTTCACGGGCGAGACAATGAGCGGATTATTAATGAGGTGACTGAATAAGTACGCCTAGGCCTATATCTATTTATACATCACAGACAGATAGCAAAAACTTCCCAATTTTAAGAAAACACGGAGCAGCTTTTCATAGGTCATCACATAACATCACAGTTCTAACATTCACATAACCCCATTTCGAATGAATCTTTCCCGCACCAGCATTGCAGCTCCGATGCGAGACATGAGTGGTGTGTTGAGACAGTTCTCACAATACACGAGGCACATCAGAGAGTCCAGATAATAAGAAGCTTATCTCTAACTTTTTGTTTGAGGAACCCTGAGGGCTGATCTCTAACCTTTCGGAGGAATAGGCGTAGGAACAGGGGGTAGGGGGGGGGGGGCATCCCCCCCAACATTTTTGATTTTAACATTACGCCTATGGGCGTTGCATGGAAAGAATCGACTTCAGAATTCCTCCCCCCCCCCAACTTGAACATAGTTCCTACGCCTCTGTTCGGGGGTCATAGAGTTCACCCAGTGTTCACACTGTATTAGTCTTAGTCCTAGTCAGAGTAACTGAAATGGGCCGGAAGTCGATATAATTCCTGATTTTAAAGAAAATCGAAGCAATATCCACGTGGACAAGTTTTTTAAACCTTTGCTTAGTGAATAAGGAAGCGATGTCTGGGCAGTTTTCTGGAATTATATCAGGCGTTTAGGGATTTGGCCCCTCAAAAAAAAAACACTTTTGTCCGTTCTGGATCCGCCAGTGTCGTCACACGTTACAGCCTCATCTGATGGCGCATGCCGTCATCGAATGACACCCGTAGTCATCGGATGACGCCTGTCCTCGCCGTCATCACCTCGCCCCGCCTCGCCGCCTCGCCGGCTGTCGTCCGACGCTCTAAATCACTGTCGGCGCCGCTCCCATTTCACTTTATACAGAATGTTTGATTAATTGACGCCCCGGCCGGCGTCGGCGGGGGCTCAACCCTTTCAGCGACAACATTATTTTATCTCTCAATATGTTCTCATTCACGGCTCGTTGGACGCCTATGGGCCGACTGGGGCGGCTGTCGAGTCCGAATTGTAATCAGCTCTGGCCGCTCCACGGGCGTCCACGGGCGTTCGCAGGCGTCCACGGGCGCCCACGGGCGCTCCGGGCGCTCCGGCGCGTCGAATAAAGCTTCCTTTCAGTGGCACGGCGGCGACGGCGGCGACTTGGCGCCGTGAAGTGGCGCACAACGGAGCCGCGTTTGTCGCACGCAGCAAAAACGACGCCTCCCCGCGTCGCTTTGTGTCGTTGTCGAGGCTGGTTAGCGCCACCAGTTGAGATGTCATGGCGAGGCGAGTCAGACAGGAGGAGGCGCGAGGGACTCCTCCTGTCAGGAGGGAAGAGTCAGGAGGGAAGAGTCAGGAGGGAAGAGTCAGGAGGGAAGAGTCAGGAGGGAAGAGTCAGGAGGGAAGAGTCAGGAGGGAAAGGTCAGGAGGGATGAGTCAGGAGGGAAGAGTCAGGAGGGAAGAGTCAGGATGGAAGAGTCAGGCGGGACGAGTCAGGCGGGACGGGTCATGGGGGGAACGGGTCATGGAGGGACGGGTCATGAGGGATAAGTCAAGAGGGATAAGTCAAGAGGGATAAGTCGAGAGGGATAAGTCAATAGAGAGAGATGGGTCATGCCCTTAGTCACTCTCAACTGACCCCTGTCCTCCCTCCGCTGACCCTCCCTACCCTCCGCTGACCCTCCCTACCCTCCGCTGACCCTCCCTTCCCTTCCCTGACCCTCCCTACCCTTAGCTGACCCTCCCTACCCTTAGCTGACCCTCCATACCCTCAGCTGACCCTCTCTACCCTCCACTGACCCCTGTCCTACCATCAGCTGACCCTATCTACCCTCCGCTGACCCTCCCTACCCTCCGTTGACCCTCCCTTCCCTTCCCTGACCCTCCCTACCCTCAGCTGACCCTATCTACCCTCAGCTGACCCTCCCTACCCTCAGCTGACCCTACCTACCTTCCGCTGACCCCTGTCCGACCCTCCACTGACCCTCCCTACCCTCAGCTGACCCTCCCTACCCTCCACTGACCCCTGTCCTACCCTCCCCTGACCCTCCCTACCCTCAGCTGACCCTCCCTTCGCTCACCCTCCTTTCCCTCAGCTGACCCTCCCTGCACTCCACTGACCCTCCCTACCCTCCACTGACCCTCCCTACCCTCTACTGACCCTCCCTATCCTCCGCTGACCCTCCCTACCCTCCCCTGACCCTCCCTACCCTCAGCTGACCCTATCTACCCTCAGCTGACCCTCCCTACCCTCCGCTCACCCTCCCTACCCTCCGCTCACCCTCCTTACCCTCAGCTGACCCTCCCTACCCTCCACTGACCCTCCCTACCCTCAGCTGATCCTCCCTTCCCTCCCATGACCCTCCTTACCCTCAGCTGACCCTCTCTACCCTCAACTGACCCTCCCTACCCTCCGCTGGCCCTCCCTACCCTCCGCTGACCCTCTCTACTCTCCGCTGACCCACCCTACCCTTAGCTGACCCTCTCTACCCTCAGCTGATCCTCCCTTCCCTCCCATGACCCTCCCTACCCTCAGCTGGCCCTCTCTACCCTCCACTGACCCTCCCTACCCTCAGCTGATCCTCCCTTCCCTCGCATGACCCTCCCTACCCTCAGCTGACCCTCTCTACCCTCCACTGACCCTCCCTACCCTCAGCTGACCCTCTCTACCCTCCACTGACCCTCCCTACCCTCCGCTGACCCTCCCTACCCTCCGCTGACCTTCTCTACCCTCCGCTGACCCTCCCTACCCTCAGCTGATCCTCCCTTCCATCCCATGACCCTCCCTACCCTCAGCTGACCTCCCTACCCTCCCCTGGCCCTCCCTACCCTCAGCTGACCCTATCTACCCTCAGCTGACCCTCTCTACCCTCATCTGACCCTCCCTACCCTCCGCTCACCCTCCTTACCCTCAGCTGACCCTCCCTACCCTCCACTGACCCTCCCTACCCTCAGCTGATCCTCCCTACCCTCCGCTGACCCTCTCTACCCTCCTCTGACCCACCCTACCCTTAGCTGACCCTCTCTACCCTCAGCTGATCCTCCCTTCCCTCCCATGACCCTCCCTACCCTCAGCTGACCCTCTCTACCCTCCACTGACCCTCCCTACCCTCCGCTGACCCTCCCTACCCTCAGCTGATCCTCCCTTCCCTCCCATGACCCTCCCTACCCTCAGCTGACCCTCTCTACCCTCCACTGACCCTCCCTACCCTCAGCTGACCCTCTCTACCCTCCACTGACCCTCCCTACCCTCCGCTGACCCTCCCTACCCTCAGCTGATCCTCCATTCCCTCCCATGACCCTCCCTACCCTCAGCTGACCCTCCCTACCCTCCACTGACCCTCCCTACCCTCCGCTGACCCTCCCTACCCTCAGCTGATCCCTGACTGACTCCGAGCCCTGACTCACAATCCCGGCTGGCTGGCGTCTCTATGATCCGTTTTGACAGATATTCAGGCGGGTGACGGCTGCGCCCGGTGCGCCGCGCACGTCAAAAGGCGACAACAATGGCGCAGCGATGCGTCGCGGCGTATAATGGCGCGCCGAGAGGAGGCGGACGCCGTCAGGAGTGGCTTTCAAGCTAAACTGTTGCCACCTTTCAGGGGCCGCCGGGTCAAATTTACCAGAATAATGTGGATGGCGAGAGGCGGCGACAATGCCTGCCACAGAGAGGAATAGAGGCTGGTGTGACGGCCAGTGGCGGTGACTTCGGGAGAGAGGGATAGAGGCTGGTGTGACCGCCAGTGGAGGTGACTTCGGGAGAGAGGGGGTGGGATGGCAGGGGACTGGGGTGCTATGGAGTGGAGACGGGATGTTCGGGGTGGTGTGGAGTGGAGACGGGATGGTCGGGATGGTATGGAATGGAGACGGGATGGTCGGGGTGGCGTGGAATGGAGACGGGATGGTCGGGATGGTGTGGAATGGAGACGGGATGGTCGGGATGGTGTGGAATGGAGACGGGATGGTCGGGATGGTATGGAATGGAGACGGGATGGTCGGGATGGTGTGGAGTGGAGACGGGATGGGAGGGGTGGTGTGGAATGGAGACGGGATGGTCGGGATGGTGTGGAATGGAGACGGAATGGGAGGGGTGGTGTGGAATGGAGACGGGATGGTCGGGATGGTGTGGAATGGTGACGGGATGGTCGGGATGGTGTGGAATGGAGACGGAATGGGAGGGGTGGTGTGGAATGGAGACGGGATGGTCGGGATGGTGTGGAATGGAGACGGGATGGACAAGATAGTGTGGAATGGGGACGGGATGGTCGGGATGGTGTGGAATGGAGACGGGATGGCTAGGGTGGTGTGGAATGGAGACGGGATGGTCGGGATGGTGTGGAATGGAGACGGGATGGTCGGGATGGTGTGGAATGGAGACGGGATGGGAGGGGTGGTGTGGAATGGAGACGGGATGGTCGGGAAGGTGTGGAATGGAGACGGGATGGTCGGGATAGTGTGGAGTGGATACGGGATGGTCGGGATGGTGTGGAATGGAGACGGGATGGGAGGGATGGTGTGGAATGGAGACGGGATGGACGGGATGGTGTGGAGTGGAGACGGGATGGGAGGGGTGGTGTGGAATGGAGACGGGATGAACGGGTGGTGTGGAATGGAGACGGGATGGTCGGGATGGTATGGAATGGAGACGGTATGGGAGGGGTGGTGTGGAGTGGAGACGGAATGGTCGGGATGGTGTGGAATGGAGACGGGATGGTCGGGATGGTGTGGAATGGAGACAGGATGAACGGGTGTTGTAGAATGGAGACGGGATGGACGGGATGGTGTGGAATGGAGACGGGATGGTCGGGATGGTGTGGAATGGAGATGGGATGGTCGGGATGGTGTGGAATGGAGACGGTATGGGAGGGGTGGTGTGGAATGGAGATGGGATGGCTAGGGTGGTGTGGAATGGATACGTGATGGTGTGGAATGGAGACGGGATGGACGGGAGGGTGTGGAATGGAGACGGGATGGTCGGGATGGTGTGGAATGGAGACGGTATGGGAGGGGTGGTGTGGAATGGAGACGGGATGAACGGGTTGTGTGGAATGGAGACGAGATGGTCGGGATGGTGTGGAATGGAGACGGGATGGTCGGGATGGTGTGGAATGGAGACACGATGAACGGGTGGTGTTGAATGGAAACGGGATGGTCGGGATGGTGTGGAATGGAGACGGGATGGTCGGGATGGTGTGGAATGGAGACCGGATGGTCGAGATGGTGTGGAATGGAGACGGAATGGTCGAGATGGTGTGGAATGGAGACAGGATGAACGGGTGTTGTGGAATGGAGACGGTATGGTCGTGATGGTGTGGAATGGAGGCAGAATGAACGGGTGGTGTGGAATGGAAACGGGATGGTCGGGATGGTGTGGAATGGAGACGGGATGGTCGGGATGGTGTGGAATGGAGACGGATTGGTCGGGATGGTGTGGAATGGAGACGGGATGGACGGGATGGTGTGGAGTGGAGACCAGATGGTCGGGATGGTGTGGAATGAAGACGGGATGGTCGAGATGGTGTGGTATGGAGACGGATTGGTCGGGATGGTGTGGAATGGAGACGGAATGGTCGGGATGGTGTGGAGTGGAGACGGATTGGTCGGGATGGTGTGGAATGGAGACGGGATGGACGGGATGGTGTGGAGTGGAGACCAGATGGTCGGGATGGTGTGGAATGAAGACGGGATGGTCGAGATGGTGTGGTATGGAGACGGATTGGTCGGGATGGTGTGGAATGGAGACGGGATGGACGGGATGGTGTGGAGTGGAGACCAGATGGTCGGGATGGTGTGGAATGAAGACGGGATGGTCGAGATGGTGTGGTATGGAGACGGATTGGTCGGGATGGTGTGGAATGGAGACGGAATGGTCGGGATGGTGTGGAGTGGAGACGGGATGGTCGGGATGGTGTGGAATGGAGACGGGATGTTCGGGATGGTATGGAATGGAGACGGGATGGTCGGGATGGTATGGAATGGAGACGGAATTGTCGGGATGGTGTGGTATGGAGACGGGATGTTCGGGATGGTATGGAATGGAGCCGGGATGGTCGGGATGGTGTGGAGTGGAGACGGGATGAATGGGTATTGTGGAATGGAGACGGTATTGTCGGGATGGTGTGGAGTGGAGACGGGATGGTCGGGATGGTGTGGAGTGGAGACTGGATGGTCGGGATGGTGTGGAGTGGAGACGGAATGGTCGGGATGGTGTGGAGTGGAGACCAGATGGTCGGGATGGTGTGGAATGAAGACGGGATGGTCGAGATGGTGTGGTATGGAGACGGATTGGTCGGGATGGTGTGGAATGGAGACGGGATGGACGGGATGGTGTGGAGTGGAGACCAGATGGTCGGGATGGTGTGGAATGAAGACGGGATGGTCGAGATGGTGTGGTATGGAGACGGATTGGTCGGGATGGTGTGGAATGGAGACGGGATGGACGGGATGGTGTGGAGTGGAGACCAGATGGTCGGGATGGTGTGGAATGAAGACGGGATGGTCGAGATGGTGTGGTATGGAGACGGATTGGTCGGGATGGTGTGGAATGGAGACGGAATGGTCGGGATGGTGTGGAGTGGAGACGGGATGGTCGGGATGGTGTGGAATGGAGACGGGATGTTCGGGATGGTATGGAATGGAGACGGGATGGTCGGGATGGTATGGAATGGAGACGGAATTGTCGGGATGGTGTGGTATGGAGACGGGATGGTCGGGATGGTGTGGAATGGAGACGGGATGGTCGGGATGGTGTGGAGTGGAGACGGGATGAATGGGTATTGTGGAATGGAGACGGTATTGTCGGGATGGTGTGGAGTGGAGACGGGATGGTCGGGATGGTGTGGAGTGGAGACTGGATGGTCGGGATGGTGTGGAGTGGAGACGGAATGGTCGGGATGGTGTGGAGTGGAGACGGGATGAACGCGATGGTGTGGAGTGGAGACGGGATGGTCGGGATGGTGTGGAGTGGAAACGGGATGTTCGGGATGGTATGGAATGGAGACGGAATGGTCGGGATGGTGTGGAGTGGAGACGGGATGAACGCGATGGTGTGGAGTGGAGACGGGATGGTCGGGATGGTGTGGAGTGGAAACGGGATGTTCGGGATGGTATGGAATGGAGACGGAATGGTCGGGATGGTGTGGAATGGAGACGGGATGTTTGGGATGGTGTGGAGTGGAGACGGGATGGTCGGGATGGTGTGGAGTGGAGACGGGATGGACGGGATGGTGTGGAATGGAGACGGGATGGTCGGGATGGTGTGGAGTGGAGACGGGATGGTCGGGATGGTGTGGAATGGAGACAGGATGTTCGGGATGGTATGGAATGGAGACGGGATGGTCGGGATGGTGTGGAATGGAGACGGGATGGTCGGGATGGTGTGGAGTGGAGACGGGATGGACGCGATGGTGTGGAGTGGAGACGGAATGGTCGGGATGGTGTGGAATGGAGACGGGATGGGAGGGATGGTATGGAATGGAGACGGGATGGTTGGGATGGTGTGGAGTGGAGACGGGATGTTCGGGATGGTATGGAATGAAGACGGAATGGTCGGGATGGTGTGGAATGGAGACGGGGTGGTCGGGATGGTGTGGAATGGAGACACGATGAACGGGTGGTGTTGAATGGAGACGGGATGGTCGGGATGGTGTGGAGTGGAGACGGGATGGTCGGGATGGTGTGGAGTGGAGACGGGATGGACGGGATGGTGTGGAATGGAGACGGGATGGTCGGGATGGTGTGGAATGGAGACGGGATGGTCGGGATGGTGTGGAGTGGAGACGGGATGGGAGGGGTGGTGTGGAATGGAGACGGGATGGTCGGAATGGTGTGGAATGGAGACGGGATGGACGGGTGGTGTGGAATGGAGACGGGATGGTCGGGATGGTGTGAAATGGAGACGGGATGGTCGGGATGGTATGAAATGGAGACGGAATGGTCGGGATGGTGTGGAATGGAGACGGGATGTTCGGGATGGTGTGGAATGGAGACGGGATGGTCGGGATGGTGTGGAATGGAGACGGAATGGGAGGGGTGGTGTGGAATGGAGACGGGATGTTCGGGATGGTGTGGAATGGAGACGGGATGGTCGGGATGATGTGGAGTGGAGACGGGATGTGTGGGATGGCGTGGAATGGAGACGGGATGGTCGGGATGGTGTGGAATGGAGACGGGATGGTCGGGATGGTATGGAATGGAGACGGAATGGCCGGGATGGTGTGGAATGGAGACGGGATGTTCGGGATGGTATGGAATGGAGACGGGATGGTCGGGATGGTGTGGAATGGAGACGGGATGTGTGGGATGGCGTGGAGTGGAAACGGGATGGTCGGGATGGTGTGGAATGGAGACGGGATGTGTGGGGTGGCGTGGAATGGAGACGGGATGGGAGGGGTGGTGTGGAATGGAGACGGGATGGTCGGGCCGACAGTGTTGCAGGAGAGGGGTGAGATGTATGACCTACCGAGGTATAAGGAAAATAATACATCATTCAGTGCTATTGGTATATTTTTTGGTAGGCACTGCTGTACCTGTAGTTGGATCTTCCACGAGAAAGTAGGTTGAAGATAAGTTCTTTTCGTTTTCGTAACTTTATGCCATTCACTTGACATTTTACCCTTATTTTATTTTATGGCCCATGCATCTTCGTATAACAGTGCTGAAGAGGCACACAATGTATCATTATAATGTGTACAAACATTAATTTATTTTTTAACTAACTTAATTGAAGTGTCCAAATAATTAATCACCCAACGGATGTGTTTTAATCTAATTTCAACCAATTTCAAAATATCACTCCTCATCCTTCATAAACTATTTTAATATCAATCTAATATATTCCAGTTCGACGGCTATTTACAAGATCACAAGAGCAATCACCGCTCGAGAATCCGCGGATTTCATTGATATTTATACAACACCGCCTTTGTAGTGGGCTCGCGAGTCAACAGCCCTTGTGGCTCGCGAGTCCACAGCCCTCGCGGCCGGCCGTACTGGGGACCTGAGGCCGGTGCCATGCGGCCAACGCGACGCTCCTCCGCGGCTGTAAACGTCTCCCGAGAGAAATATTCAGCCCGATGACAGCGGGTTGGGGCCGCTAAATTGATCTGAATCGCATTGGTCGTGCCTGAATACAGGCGTGAAAAGCGACCCCGCTGCTGAGAAGTGCGCCTTTCAGACGGTCCCGGGTCTGCCCGCTCGCCGGCCGCGCCGGCCGCGCCGGCCGCGCCGGCTGCCCACTCACGGGAGTCACGTTTCTCCTCGACCGGCGCCGCGCGGATCGGCCGGTCGTAACAAGCGACACAGGCATCCGGGGACGGTGCTTTCAGCGAGCGCCGCTATAAATACAAATATAACAAGGGTGTGAGCGCAAACGACGCCCCCCGTGATGCGTCACAATCGTCTCCGGCCGCCGCGCCGCGTCAGTGAATGCCGCGCCGGAGCGGCGGCCGGTGGAGGCGCCTCGCATCCCCGCTGATTTTTAACTCGCAAACAGGCTGGCTCCCCAGGGAGGCGGGATGCGGGAGGCGGGAGTCGGGAGGCGGGCGGGATGGCTCGGGGAGCAGGGGGCGGGGACGGCGAGGGGGAACGGCAGCGACGGAGAGCAGAGAAATCAGCGAATACAAGAGGATGCCAGATGGGAGGAAAGGGCGGTCATGAGCGGTTGTACGTAGGAGGTAGATATGCCAAAGGTAAGAATCGAATATGGACACGCAGCTTATGCAGCAATTCTAAGGGATTTATCCCCCTTTGAGTTGATAATTTTTTAACTTGCCCGGAACCAACACTCCCAACATCTGACGAGTTATTAACATCGCACATGGTAAAAGTGTCAATCGTGTCATATATATAGTGTCAATCGTGTCATATATATAGTGTCAATCGTGTCATATATATAGTGTCAATCGTGTCATATATACACAATTAAGATACCCTGGCACTTAGATATTATTGACGTAATTGCGTAGATCTACGAGGGACTCTTAAGCCAACGCCCGAATGCTTTGACATTATAGTGACCCCAGCTTAACCCTCGCCCTACGGGAGCTTTTTCACCTTCGCCCTACGGGGGGGGGGGGGGGCTGACAGGCCCCTCTGTTAACTTTCAAACCAAGCAACTTAGAGCAATGCGGAAAGAACCAGCATGTTGCCTGTCATGAGACAAATCTAACAGTATGCGATTTTTAGGTTTCAGGTCAACGGGTGACCTTCCAGGTCAAGTGAATGACCTCGGATTTACCACGTCCAGAACAGTGATTTTGCTCTTCAGAAAACCTCAAAATTAGAAATTGATAAATGTAAATAAAAAGGCATGTTCCTAGACCAGTTTTAGCTCAGAAATACAGAAAAGGTAATTATTTGTTCGTATCTTGTCCAAAAAAAGTCAAAAAAGTTATAAAAAATGACGTCATGAGTTTCTTACACTTAGGGAGCCATCATTCAGTCCAAAATGAAGATATTTCTTTGAAATTTGGTATGGGTATTTTTCATACTCAGTTCTCTCACATATATTCCGGTTTTTCTAACATCTTTGAAAATGTCGATTTTGTGGGGATTTTTCCAAAAACAAATCAGTTTTTTATTTATTTTAGGGGTCAAAAACCAAAAACTTTGAAAATCCGATATTGCCATTTTAAAGAAAATGTCATTTTGTATCTTTGATGAATTACGTTTGCAATTTGCTTTAAAACTCTGCTTTCTACGATTTGTCAAATATGTATCGTTTTTCCACCAACATGACGTCATTGATTATCTCCCAAAATGTTCAACAAATTTCAATGAAATTTTTCATCATACGTATAATTGATGTAAACTCAACTACCAAAAATTTCAGCAAGATGTATTTCAGCATGTGTAAAAAGCTATTCAAGAAAAACCTCTGGGGGAGGGGCTGTCAGCGTAGGGCGAGGGTTAAGATGAAATCATATAGCAAAACACACGCCTGTAATTCCTCCAATCTGTCCTTGGGCACATTTTTCCACATCCTCCACCCATGTTGATAACCACAAATATAATCGCCACAGACGAACTTATTCTGACCCACGTGGAGCATCGATCCCATCAAACAACGCGAATATCCAGGATATGCCGATAAGCTTCTTTTGAAAACTCCCCACCACGAAAATATATTTTCATCAAGACTAGAATCACAGGAAGCTATAACCATACAAACAGCTCGTAGACATGTACGAATATACGATCGCATACCTACAGATCGGACACAATGCCCACCATTACGTCACCGCCGCCGCTCGTCAGCGGTGCTGACGGAACGCAGTGCTCGGCCGCACCATTTTTGCTCCTTTTTCAATCTCCCTCCTTGCGATAACGAGCAGCAGCACTGAAGGGCTGGCCATGTGCAGCCGGTCACTCACCCTGTCGTAAGCCGTCTGCACCTGTGCACAGACCTGATATCCGCCACAGACAGAGCTCTCAGAGCCGGTCCGTCTAGTCCGGTCCGGCCCGGTCCGCCCGGCCGCCGAGCGCTGAGCGCCCGTGCTGATTTTTACCGCCGCACACGAAATCCCGCCATGACATGCTGACAGCAGCAGCAGCGGCGGGAGCAGCATTTGTAGCAGCAGCGGCGGGAGCAGCATCTGTAGCAGCAGCAGCGGCGGGAACAGCGGGAGCAGCATCTGTAGCAGCAGCAGCGGCGGGAACAGCGGGAGCAGCAGCAGCAGCGGCGGGAACAGCGGGAGCAGCAGCAGCAGCGGCGGGAGCAGCAGCGGCGGCGGGAGCAGCAGCAGCAGCAGCATCACCATGCAGCAGCAGCAGCAGCATCAACATGCAGCAGCAGCGGCGGCGGCGGGAGCAGCAGCAGCAGCAGCATCACCATGCAGCAGCAGCAACAGCATCAACATGCAGCAGCAGCGGCGGCGGCGGGAGCAGCAGCAGCAGCAGCATCACCATGCAGCAGCAGCAGCAGCAGCAGCATCACCATGCAGCAGCAGCAGCAGCATCACCATGCAGCAGCAGCAGCAGCATCACCATGCAGCAGCAGCAGCAGCATCACCATGCAGCAGCAGCAGCAGCATCACCATGCAGCAGCAGCAGCAGCATCACCATGCAGCAGCAGCAGCAGCATCACCATGCAGCAGCAGCATCACCATGCAGCAGCAGCATCACCATGCAGCAGCAGCAGCAGCAGCAGCAGCAGCAGCAGCAGCAGCAGCAGCAGCAGCAGCAGCAGCAGCAGCAGCAGCAGCAGCAGCAGCAGCAGCAGCAGCAGCAGCAGCATCACCATGCAGCAGCAACAGCATCACCATGCAGCAGCAGCAGCAGCATCACCATGCAGCAGCAGCATCACCATGCAGCAGCAGCATCACCATGCAGCAGCAGCATCACCATGCAGCAGCAGCAGCAGCAGCAGCAGCAGCAGCGGCAGCATCACCATGCAGCAGTAGGCAGCAGCAGCAGCAGCATCACCATGCAGCAGCAGCAGCAGCAGCATCACCATGCAGCAGCAGCAGCAGCATCACCATGCAGCAGCAGCAGCAGCATCACCATGCAGCAGCAGCAGCAGCAGCAGCAGCAGCGGCAGCATCACCATGCAGCAGCAGGCAGCAGCAGCAGCAGCATCACCATGCAGCAGCAGCAGCAGCAGCATCACCATGCAGCAGCAGCAGCAGCATCACCATGCAGCAGCAGCAGCAGCAGCATCACCATGCAGCAGCAGCAGCAGCATCACCATGCAGCAGCAGCGGCAGCATCACCATGCAGCAGCAGGCAGCAGCATCACCATGCAGCAGCAGCGGCATCACCATGCAGCAGCAGCAGCAGCATCACCATGCAGCAGCAGCAGCAGCAGCAGCAGCAGCAGCATCACCATGCAGCAGCAGCGGCAGCAGCAGCAGCATCACCATGCAGCAGCAGCAGCAGCATCACCATGCAGCATCACCATGCAGCATCACCATGCAGCAGCAGTGGCATCACCATGCAGCAGCAGCAGCGGCATCACCATGCAGCAGCAGCAGCAGTATCACCATGCAGAAGCAGCAGCAGCATCACCATGCAGCAGCAGCAGCAGCAGCATCACCATGCAGCAGCAGCAGCAGCATCACCATGCAGCAGCAGCAGCAGCATCACCATGCAGCAGCAGCGGCAGCATCACCATGCAGCAGCAGCAGCAGCAGCATCACCATGCAGCAGCAGCAGCAGCAGCAGCAGCAGCAGCAGCAGCAGCAGCAGCAGCAGCATCACCATGCAGCAGCAGCATCACCATGCAGCAACAGCAGCAGCAGCAGCAGCAGAAGCAGCAGCGGCAGCATCACCATGCAGCAGCAGCAGCAGCGTCACCATGCAGCAGCAGCAGCAGCATCACCATGCAGCAGCAGCAGCAGCATCACCATGCAGCAGCAGCAGCAGCATCACCATGCAGCAGCAGCAGCAGCAGCAGCAGCAGCAGCAGCAGCATCACCATGCAGCAGCAGCATCACCATGCAGCAGCAGCAGCAGCATCACCATGCAGCAGCAGCAGCAGCATCACCATGCAGCAGCAGCAGCAGCAGCAGCAGCAGCAGCAGCAGCAGCGGCAGCATCACCATGCAGCAGCAGGAAGCAGCAGCAGCAGCATCACCATGCAGCAGCAGCAGCAGCAGCAGCAGCAGCATCACCATGCAGCAGCAGCGGCATCACCATGCAGCAGCAGCAGCAGCAGCACCATGCAGCAGCAGCAGCAGCAGCAGCAGCATCACCATGCAGCATCACCATGCAGCAGCAGCGGCATCACCATGCAGCAGCAGCAGCGGCATCACCATGCAGCAGCAGCAGCAGCATCACCATGCAGCAGCAGCAGCAGCATCACCATGCAGCAGCAGCAGCAGCAGCAGCAGCATCACCATGCAGCATCACCATGCAGCAGCGGCAGCAGCAGCGGCAGCAGCAGCAGCATCACCATGCAGCAGCAGCAGCAGCAGCAGCAGGCGGCAGCATCACCATGCAGCAGCAGCAGCAGCATCACCATGCAGCAGCAGCAGCAGCATCACCATGCAGCAGCAGCAGCAGCATCACCATGCAGCAGCAGCAGCATCACCATGCAGCAGCAGCGGCAGCATCACCATGCAGCAGCAGCAGCAGCAGCATCACCATGCAGCAGCAGCAGCAGCAGCAGCAGCAGCAGCATCACCATGCAGCAGCAGCATCACCATGCAGCAGCAGCAGCAGCAGCAGCAGCAGCAGCAGCAGCAGCGGCAGCATCACCATGCAGCAGCAGCAGCAGCGTCACCATGCAGCAGCAGCAGCAGCATCACCATGCAGCAGCAGCAGCAGCATCACCATGCAGCAGCAGCAGCAGCATCACCATGCAGCAGCAGCAGCAGCATCACCATGCAGCAGCAGCAGCAGCAGCAGCAGCAGCAGCAGCAGCAGCAGCAGCAGCAGCAGCAGCAGCATCACCATGCAGCAGCAGCAGCAGCAGCAGCAGCAGCAGCAGCGGCAGCATCACCATGCAGCAGCAGGCAGCAGCAGCAGCATCACCATGCAGCAGCAGCAGCAGCATCACCATGCAGCAGCAGCAGCAGCATCACCATGCAGCAGCAGCAGCAGCAGCAGCAGCAGCAGCAGCAGCGGCAGCATCACCATGCAGCAGCAGGCAGCAGCAGCAGCAGCATCACCATGCAGCAGCAGCAGCAGCAGCATCACCATGCAGCAGCAGCAGCAGCATCACCATGCAGCAGCAGCAGCATCACCATGCAGCAGCAGCAGCAGCAGCAGCAGCAGCAGCAGCAGCAGCATCACCATGCAGCAGCAGCAGCAGCATCACCATGCAGCAGCAGCGGCAGCATCACCATGCAGCAGCAGGCAGCAGCATCACCATGCAACAGCAGCGGCATCACCATGCAGCAGCAGCAGCAGCATCACCATGCAGCAGCAGCAGCAGCAGCAGCAGCAGCAGCAGCAGCAGCAGCAGCAGCAGCAGCAGCATCACCATGCAGCATCACCATGCAGCAGCAGCGGCATCACCATGCAGCAGCAGCAGCGGCATCACCATGCAGCAGCAGCAGCAGCATCACCATGCAGCAGCAGTAGCAGCAGCATCACCATGCAGCAGCAGCAGCGGCAGCATCACCATGCAGCAGCAGCAGCAGCATCACCATGCAGCAGCAGCAGCAGCATCACCATGCAGCAGCAGCAGCAGCAGCAGCAGCAGCAGCAGCAGCAGCAGCAGCAGCATCACCATGCAGCAGCATCAGCAGCAGGCAGCAGCATCACCATGCAGCAGCAGCGGCATCACCATACAGCAGCAGCAGCAGCAGCAGCAGCAGCAGCAGCAGCAGCAGCAGCAGCAGCAGCAGCATCACCATGCAGCATCACCATGCAGCAGCAGCAGCATCACCATGCAGCAGCAGCAGCGGCATCACCATGCAGCAGCAGCAGCAGCATCACCATGCAGCAGCAGCAGCAGCATCACCATGCAGCAGCGGCAGCAGCAGCAGCAGCATCACCATGCAGCAGCAGCAGCAGCAGGCGGCAACATCACCATGCAGCAGCAGCAGCAGCATCACCATGCAGCAGGAGCAGCAGCATCACCATGCAGCAGCAGCAGCAGCAGCATCACCATGCAGCAGCAGCAGCAGCATCACCATGCAGCAGCAGCGGCAGCATCACCATGCAGCAGCAGCAGCATCACCATGCAGCAGCAGCAGCAGCAGCAGCAGCAGCAGCAGCAGCAGCAGCAGCATCACCATGCAGCAGCAGCAGCAGCAGCAGCAGCAGCAGCAGCAGCAGCGGCAGCATCACCATGCAGCAGCAGCAGCAGCATCACCATGCAGCAGTAGCAGCAGCATCACCATGCAGCAGCAGCAGCAGCAGCATCACCATGCAGCAGCAGCAGCAGCAGCAGCAGCAGCAGCAGCAGCAGCATCACCATGCAGCAGCAGCATCACCATGCAGCAGCAGCAGCAGCGGCAGCATCACCATGCAGCAGCATGCAGCAGCAACAGCAGCATCACCATGCAGCAGCAGCAGCAGCAGCATCACCATGCAGCAGCAGCAGCAGCATCACCATGCAGCAGCAGCAGCAGCATCACCATGCAGCAGCAGCAGCAGCAGCAGCAGCAGCAGCGGCAGCATCACCATGCAGCAGCAGGCAGCAGCAGCAGCAGCATCACCATGCAGCAGCAGCAGCAGCATCACCATGCAGCAGCAGCAGCAGCATCACCATGCAGCAGCAGCAGCAGCATCACCATGCAGCAGCAGCAGCAGCAGCAGCAGCAGCAGCAGCAGCAGCAGCGTCACCATGCAGCAGCAGCAGCAGCATCACCATGCAGCAGCAGCGGCAGCATCACCATGCAGCAGCAGGCAGCAGCATCACCATGCAGCAGCAGCGGCATCACCATGCAGCAGCAGCAGCAGCATCACCATGCAGCAGCAGCAGCAGCAGCAGCAGCAGCAGCATCACCATGCAGCATCACCATGCAGCAGCAGCGGCATCACCATGCAGCAGCAGCAGCGGCATCACCATGCAGCAGCAGCAGCAGCATCACCATGCAGCAGCAGCAGCAGCATCACCATGCAGCAGCGGCAGCAGCAGCAGCATCACCATGCAGCAGCAGCAGCAGCAGGCGGCAACATCACCATGCAGCAGCAGCAGCAGCATCACCATGCAGCAGCAGCAGCAGCATCACCATGCAGCAGCAGCAGCAGCATCACCATGCAGCAGCAGCGGCAGCATCACCATGCAGCAGCAGCAGCAGCATCACCATGCAGCAGCAGCAGCAGCAGCAGCAGCAGCAGCAGCAGCATCACCATGCAGCAGCAACATCACCATGCAGCAGCAGCAGCAGCAGCAGCAGCAGCAGCAGCAGCAGCAGCAGCAGCGGCAGCAGCGGCAGCATCACCATGCAGCAGCAGCAGCAGCATCACCATGCAGCAGCAGCAGCAGCATCACCATGCAGCAGCAGCAGCAGCATCACCATGCAGCAGCAGCAGCATCACCATGCAGCAGCAGCAGCATCACCATGCAGCAGCAGCATCACCATGCAGCAGCAGCAGCAGCAGCAGCAGCAGCAGCAGCGGCAGCATCACCATGCAGCAGCAGGCAGCAGCAGCAGCAGCATCACCATGCAGCAGCAGCAGCAGCAGCATCACCATGCAGCAGCAGCAGCAGCATCATCATGCAGCAGCAGAAGCAGCATCACCATGCAGCAGCAGCAGCAGCAGCAGCAGCAGCAGCATCACCATGCAGCAGCAGCAGCAGCAGCATCACCATGCAGCAGCAGCAGCATCACCATGCAGCAGCAGCAGCAGCATCACCATGCAGCAGCAGCAGCAGCAGCAGCAGCAGCAGCAGCATCACCATGCAGCAGCAGCAGCAGGATCACCATGCAGCAGCAGCGGCAGCATCACCATGCAGCAGCAGGCAGCAGCATCACCATGCAACAGCAGCAGCATCACCATGCAGCAGCAGCAGCAGCAGCAGCAGCATCACTATGCAGCATCACCATGCAGCAGCAGCAGCAGCAGCAGCATCACCATGCAGCAGCAGCAGCGGCATCACCATGCAGCAGCAGCGGCAGCATCACCATGC